>VZRM01000524.1:349256-526256 GCA_013397955.1 Grantiella picta
CGCGGCGATAACAGAGGGGGGGGGGGGGGGAACCAACCTACCATGCAGGGCTTTTAGGCAAATTTGCTTGCACATCTGACTTTCTCCCTCTGTCCATATAGCAAATACTTGGTCAAGTAAATTCTGCCACTTTGCTGACTTCTCCTTGCTGTTCCTTGACCTCTTTCAACATTCACACTTCTCACATTTCATGCAACTGTCTAACTATCTTTACATCCACACAGATACAGAGTCGACATCCTTGTCCTTCGGTCTGATTTTTTTTCTTACTCACCTGTGAATTCTTGCTCTGCTCTGCCACTTACAGTTCAAGTCACTGTCCTCGGTTGCAATATGGATGTATTTAAGTATTCTATTACCACCAGCTTTGGGCCATTAGCTGTTATCTCCTGCTAATGACTCACCCCTGATAACAGACAATAGGCCATCAAGGACCCACCGCATGACTCATGGACTTACCTCATCCCATTGTGGGATGCTCTGCCCAGGAGGGAGGAGCCAGGTGTTCCCACCTGGATATAACCTGGCCTTGGAACTGCCTGAGCTAGCCCTGTCTACTGAGTTACCAGAGGACAAGAGCTACCCCTGGACCTTCAGCTGGAGACCAGACCTTCACAGGATCACTGCTTGAACTGAACTACTTCAGTTGGACTGCTACCACCACCCTAACCGGGTGTCAGGTTGCATCTGACTTTGTCAGCACTTTTCCCTGTATTATTTCACTTATTTTTAATTTCAGTCTTGACTTGTGATCTCCCACTGGTTTGTTTTCAAACCAGTACAGTCACTTACCTTTCTTTTCACTCCCATGCATGATTACTAACAACTTCCTTCTCCTGTTCCTTAATTCCTTCTCCATCAGGGATGACCAATCAGCAGTGATCTCTGAGCTGGGTCAATCTCTGCAACTAGGATGCTCTACACACTGATCTACGCTCTTGAGAATGACACCAACTAAACATATTATGGAAGACATTGGATATTATAGGTTTATTTTTCTAATTGCAATCTTCGTTCTATTTTTGGTTTTCCCCAACATAGAAAGCATTTTTGCCTGAGGGACAGCAATCTTCTTTGTTCATATGGCAACTATCACTTTGATAGTTGCAAGCTAATTGCAATTTTTGGTTTGCCCCAGAAAGCTGATGGAGTGAATAAGGGAAATTGAAGAGGTGGTTTTCCCCACAGCATTCAAAGCGATAAAAGTGATGGACTCAATTCTCACCAAGAGAGAATAAGGTCAGACTGCTCTACAGAAATCTATTAAGGCCATCAGGAGAGGCTCTGAGATCAATAGATATTTAGAGGGTAGCCACAGTATGACATAAATGTTTTTTGGAAGAGGAAAAAGTTTTAAGAAAGAATGTAGGTGCTAGTGGAAAGCCAACAGTTGCTTAAACAACAGGAAAAAACCCAACCCCCAAAACCAGGGTAAATGTGCTTGTGGCTGCTTGAAAATATTTGCCCAAAACAGTGGGAGTATTGGCTGTGTGCACACTTTTTCTGTGGGCACACTTTTTTCTGTTTTCCTATTAAGCACACAGCTGAAAACCATTTCTTTGAGTTATTTACAGAACTGCAATTGGAAAAACAAGATTTTCTTTTCTAACATACTCTGTAACAGTATCATTTGTCAGGTAAATAATGACATAAAGACCATAAAAAATGCAAACTGGGCAGACTATTTAACCTTTTCACTGCTTACAAAATATGATTATTTGGTCACCATATGTACTAGTTTGTTAAAACTGGCTCTTTCTTGTAAGCAATATAATTGTACCAATACGGAAACAACAGGTTGACCTTTTCAGCCCTGGTGTAATCATAACCTTACTTGTTCCATTAAGGTAGAAAAACTGTCTCAGGGACAGTGTCTGCAAATGCATCAGTGGGAGATTTTTGTCTTTTATAGCTGTCAGGAAACATACTGGGATACTCTATTTGCTGGACAAAAAGATGATGTTTCCATGAGAAAAAAAACTTATGAAAGCTATCCCAGTAAAACAGGAAAGTGAGGCAACACCTGGAATGAGCACAAAGCAAGAGCACCCGCCCAAGTGTGAACTAGGACATACATAAAACTGATGAAGAAAAGAAATTCTAAACCTTTGAAACAGCTCCAGTCAGCTTGAAATAAACTGGACTGCTATTCTAGTAATAATACTCCTAAATAAATTGTTATGGTTCCAACAAGCAAAGCAATCAGACTTTCTTTTCTCTGCTGAAAACGTATATACTGATTCCCTTTTATCTGCCTATCGCAATGCTCTCCTCTGAGCCACAATAATTCATCCTTCAGGATTGAATTCTCCAACAAAATTTAAATTCATAAACAGATCCTTTGGTGGCACAACACATTGCCTGAGGGCTTTTCATTCAAGATGAAATCAAAGGCAATTATATATAGAAACCGTACTAACAGTGGGCCAAGGTCTGCAAGACCTTTGCTCCTCAGTAACAAAAGTCTTAGAAATAACATTTTAACTTGTTCATCTGTTCTTCCCTGTAGGGAAAACTTTACGGTTAAATATAGAAAAGAAATTTGGCTTGTAATTCTGTTACAATAATAAGCATTGTTTTTACAAATAAACTGCAAAGATCAATGAAAGATGCATGCTGTTTTGTGATGTGTTGTGATGTGCTGCCAATATTTTAACAAAGATCTCTAACGAAAAAAGGGTCTTTCCTCTGCTCATGCTAATCTTGACACAGCAAGCAAGTTGCAAAAATCTTTCATTTTGGCCCCAAAAATTCTCTATTACACTTTGCAGAAGATGCGGAAAGACAAAAAGAACAGTCATTTACAATTAGCTTTTTCTGGTGATTTTTATTTTATGTTCTGAAAAATAGATTGATAGAAAGTTAAAGAAATACACCTGTGGACAAGAACAGGAATAATAACCCAAGGCATAGATAGGATAAACTAGGGGTAGGTACTTGTCTCAATCTTCTGGTGCCAGGTACATAGAGAATGCAGGTTTGGCTGAAATTCAGACGAGGAAGTTTTAAGCAGTCATTTTTCACGTCTTAAAGATTTTTCATTTACTAGTGTGAACTCACTGTCCAGGAGAGTGGACTCTCACAGTAGGGACTTCATGAGAGCATGGATAGCTATCCTTTGACATGAATTTATTTAGAAAATAAAAGAAGCCACAACCTAGGCAGAATGTAGGCTCTCTAAGTTCAAAATTGCAGTTTTCAAGTCTTGATTTATCTGCTTCCTAGTCCTCGGAACATCACTGTTTTCAAAGTGAGAGTTTCTCAGCAATTGACTAATGTCCAGCATCCCTCAGGGTCTAGAAATTAGTTGTTCCAGTATCCAGTAATAATTTCTAGTCAGTAAGTGTACACCAAAAACAACTAACATAAATCCACAGGTATGGTACACAGGGGCAATAATTTTCTTGTAAAATACTGCTGTTGCTACATTCTGTCCTCAGACTCTATTCCAAATTTCCCACTAGTTAAGTCCCACATCAAAGGAAAGGAAGATTGAGCTTCATTTCCCATTTATTCTTGAGATTGCCTTAATTGGAATTGGAGGCTCTCCTTACAGGGAGTACACAGAGGGAAAGACCTTGCAAGAACATGTAGTATTTGTTCCCATTCTTTAATGTTTCTATTTGCTCTCATTCTTTAATCAGCCTGATTAAAACCAATAATTTGGGTTTTGTGCGCAAGTTATTTCAAGATTCATTGGTTCAGAAAGAGAGCACAAATACCATGAGAACTACCCTGTAATTCTTGCCCCAAGGGTTGTTTAATGAGTGGCTTCAATATTGCTTAAAAAAGGAGCAAGGTTTGTAAGTTTGAAGATACCTCAGGTGAAAATGCATTGGCTCCAGATTTATCTATTGCTTTGTTTTTACTCATTTGCTGCTTTCAGAGACACCTAAAGGGTAGTCTCCTCATTGATACCCTGTGATCTGAGAGTGCTCCTAGTTGTTCCTGTTGAGAATTTGTCTGAAATCTCTGGCTTACTACAGTTCAGTCTGATTTATTTCATAGGCAAAACATTGCCTCCTCAGTAATATTGTGCAGTGTCTTCATAGTGTGATTAAATCATGACCTAGAGATGAGCTGTGGGACTTTCTCCAGATTAGAAACAAGGCCATTACTCTTCCTATTTCCTGGAGCTGGTAGAGGAGATCACTAGCATTGAATATCACTAAATTGCAGTCATATGAAGGATTATAACTACCAAAAACAAAATCAAAATGCTTCGAGACTACAATACACATAATTTCTCTGTGCTCACCAAATATTTCAAAACTCATCAAATATAAGCCTTTTAGACTCCTTTGTCGTCATTGATTAGTAATTCTGAATATTTTGCTTACAGATGAGATATTGTTTGTTTTATCATGAGACTCCTGAGGAGTTTTGTATAAATAATTGAAGAAACACACATATTTGAGAAATGTTGGCTTGGAGCTGTGAACAGCATAATTCAGGAGTAATTATGGCCTTCAAACAGTATGGCCTTCAAACAACTCAGTGTGATCATTTAAGGAGTTCAGGATGTAGACAACAGCTAAAATATTGGAGTGTTATTTCAGTATATCTTCAGTTGGAAGACCTGCACACAGTACAGCCTACTGCTCTTTTGTTCAGAGTAAAACTTTTCTCTGGCTCTTGTCCCTAAAATTTTGACTGTCCTATTGACTCAGCTCTGTTTACTCTTTTAGACACAAGCTCAGCAAGCTGCCAGACCTAGTTACCCAAGAAGATCCATTAGCTTAAAGAAATTCTAGCAAATGGTTAATATTTATTTTGTGTGTTTGAGGTAGATTTCTTTGTTTGGGTTCCCAAGAATGGAGTGAAAAAGAAATCCAGAGAATTTGTAATGGGTTGGCTGTGGAAACGAAGGGCACTCTTCAAATTGCTTTGCAGCTGCAGTCCCCATTCAATTTCAACTTTTGCTGATTTTTTTTCACAGCACAGTGAGAGGTTTATAGCTTACTGACAGAGACAGAAAGAGGCAGAAAGGAAAGCAGAAAGGTGTCACTTGTATCCCTGGGGCTCTGATAATCATAAAAGGACGTCCCATTTAACTGGTTCTGCTTTGGATTATTGGATCAAATCCACATTTTATATGTTGAATTATTACAGTAGAGTTTTAAGCTTTCATGTGGGAGACTCCTTACTGCTCCACTTGTGTGAGGCAAGTATTTCAGTGCTGTTTCTGGGTAATAAAATGGGTTAAAGCTCAGCAGGCCCTGGAAATGGGTCTCTTTCACAGGAGCAGGATGGTGGCATTGTGATAGGTAGAGAGACACCCAGCTCCATGAAACTCAAGCAATGACCCAGGACCCACAAGAGGCTCACCACAGGAGGGTATTGCTGATCCAGCTGACATAGGCTACTGGGACCTGTAGGCATTGAGACCAGCAAAGCTCTGTGACCCCCTTTCACTGCCCAGGGATTCCAGGTGCACAAACTCAGGGGACATATGGCCTTCCTGAGGCAGCAGGTCACAGCATCTCACAGCTCCACCTGATCTCAGCTCCTGCATATTGCAGGGGCATCATTTTACACATAGATTCTTCATGCATTTTAAATAGAATCCTCTTCCCCTAGAAGTAGTGAGCACGTCTTAGGAAAACAGGGTGAAACCTGAGGACACATCACACCTCTGTTCTCCCACTTTGGGGATTATTCTTACAGCTATCTACAAACAGACAAACTGTAAGTGCAGATAAGAGACTAATTTGACTGCCTTAGCTCAGTGATTAGATTGCAAACAGAAGTCAGCCATCCTGACCTCCTGACTCTGCTTTAAAGCTACCACCATAGTCACAAACTGCTCAGACAGACTTGAAAATTCAAGTCATGTGAGTGACATCTTACCGTGGAAACTGAAGGTATTGAATGAGAGCAAAGACAAATTATGCCATTGCAATACTAAAAAGGGTTGGAATAGGTAATCAACCATAAATCGGATTTCTGGTTTGCAAAGTAAAGGACCTGATTCAAGAAAGCCAAATGTCAGGATTTGCAGTAGTCTGCACAGGCACTGTAAATGTTCATAAAGATGGCAAGATGCACATTTATCTGTGCAAATACAAGCTGATGCACAGGTGCAAAGGGCTGCATTCCCTGGCAAGCAGTATTACAGGTCTACCACTGACGGCACAAAGAACTTGCTCCTTACAGCTCCTTTAAGTCTGGCAACCACTGTCTGCACTTCATGGTGCTTTGTTCTCACACTGGAAGAGTCAGCAAACAGTCTTTTACTTCCTGTGCCACTCACGGGTCACAGATCTCTGCCAAGGTGTACTGGCACTCTCCATCCTTTAATTATTCTCACTTCTCATGCCTTTTTCCAATTGCAACATCTTCCTTAGAAGATGTGGGGATCAGAGCTCCACTTAGTGTATCAGCTGTGGAAAAGCCACACGTTTGTCTGGTGTTGTAGTGCTTGATCGTCTTGCCTGGCACTTCCCAGCTCTTCTTGTCTGGGAAGCCCGCCCAGCCCTCACCTAGAGCGCCGACTCTCTGGCTCGGAGGTGTAGGTCTTGGCTGTCGGCCTTGGTGCAGCCTGCCCACACCTCCTGCACACAGCGGTGTCTCCCGGCGAGGCGAGCCCTGCCTCCGATGAGCAGCTGGCACGGTGCGATAACAACGGGGAGGAGGCAGAGGGCAGAGGGACAGGGTTTCTCCCTCATGCAGTCACAGCCAGCACCGAGAGGAGGGAGAGGTCTCCCTCCAGTGGCAGTGAAAGAACGTGCGGCCAAGATGCTTGCGGTCTTCCAGTGGTTTACTGTAGGTCCAGCGGGTGAGGGTCTGGGGACGGAGAGGTGGGACAGAGAGACAGGGATGGGCGAAGGGTCTGGAGCTCTGGAGGCAGCAAGACATGGAACAACCAGTAACAGGGGATTATATGGGGAAGGAAAAGGGGAGTGGTTTGGTGCACAGACCAACCAGGAGAGTCTGAGGGAAGAGGGACAGGGGTACAGACCAATAATAACATAAAGGGGAGGGTACAAATTCAAACGAACCAATGGTACACAACTCAAGGGGGAACAAAGGAGAACTCTCTAGAAACAAGTCCATATATGGGGAGGAAGGCGGAGGAGTGTGCTGGACCAAGCTTCTTCCTCGCTGGTGCATAATCTGCCTCAGGGGCTCACTGTCTGCTCTCTCTCATCACCGTAACCCAGAGAGCACAGGCTGTCACAGCCCCCTGCGGTAGGTCCTTTAGCTATGGTAACTTGCAGGCATAGCCTGCCACAGTATGGCAGCAAGCTGATGGGTTTTTCAAAATTAGTTTATTTTTCCTTCTTAATGATTCCTAGTGTTTGGTCTGTTTTTTGGCTGCTACTAAGATTATTTTTTCATTTATCTATAATAATTCCAGGGGTTTTCTCTGCAGCAGTAATGACCACCTCAGAGCCTGTAATTTTACGCAATTACAAGATTAGGTTTCCCCCACAAACTTTGCTTTACATTTGTCTATGCAGAATTTCTTCTGCAATTTTATGTCCCGTCATCAAGACATATCCAACTTTTTGCTGTTAAAACCAAAAGTACTGCATTCCATCTAAATACTTGGTTTGCTTTTCATCCTCTGTCAATTACTTTCTCATGTAAATTTTTGTAGAACTCATACAACTCTGATAACTCTTTTTGTTTTGCTGAAGCAACAGCTTTTCATCAAAAATATTGCATCCAGCTTTCCTTGGCAATATGTTAGTCTTCATTTGCTTTGTAGTTCAGTGACTTTACACCTTTTCAATGTTTTGCATATAAATTAAACTGAAAAGGACATAGACACAGCTGGTTTAACTCAATGTGGTTTCAAGTAAAGTTTCTAACTTTCTTACCTTATTTTCAGTTATTTTGAATAATTACTTGTGCAGCTGAGTGGACTGTGCATAAAAGTACTGATGGGATGTGTGTAATAGCAATGCTAGAGATGATCAAAGTCTAAATTTTTAAAATTATTTTAGCTTTCCCTTCATCATCTTTCATTTTAACAACAGTATCTTTGGCATGCCTGTGTTGACATGATGAGATCCACAACTGACAGACCATTTGTTGGAATACATTACTAAATCCATGAATCCAGAAAAAAATCCTTTCTGAAATACTAAATTGGAACTTCTTTGAAGAACTGGGATTTCAAATACAAATCCAGAACACTGCACAATGCATGGGGCATTGTTTAACTTTTGGTCCAAATTGGAGTAGCTACTGGATAAGACATATGAGTATCACATCGTGTGGTGCTAGAATTTTGTACAATAAAATACATTGTTCTTGTTTCTTTCTAATGATCCAGAAAAAGAGAGCCCCAGTAAGCAATATTACATGAGCACTGAATCAACAGCTTATTTTGAACACACAAGAACACCTGCCAAAGAGTGATAGGGTGGAAAAATGTTGTTTTGCTAAACATTTTAAGAGAATTTAAAGTAGTTAATATCCAGTTGTTAATATATCCTATTTGTAAGTGGTTTTGTTAACTTGCATAAAATATAATTACTTTGGAAGCCCTAGCTGCCAATTTATTATACACCGCATATTTTATTCTACACCTATAAAAAAAGAGATGGTATATGCTTTGAAATGCTGACTTCCATGCTAACTTCAGCTTTTTGTGGTTTTCCCAGGTGAAAATTTCTAAGACATCACATGAGTGATTTAGATGGAAGCGGGGTAAATTATCAATTACTGAAATAACAAGGCTGCCTGGAACCATGTATTTAGGTGAGCTGCTCTAAAGACTAGGTAGAAAATGGAAACATTAGAGAATGTGAGAATGTTTAGAGAAAATTGAAAAATGGAAAATGAGAAACAGGGAAAGTGAATACTGCAAAAAAGACAATGAAGGTCAAAACTAGAGAGAATGATCCAAAGCATTCACTCACAAAAATTTTAAGAGAAATATTGATTGGACTGAAGGAAGAAGTGATGGAAATATCTGAAAGCACCAAAGAACTCCATACAGAACAAAGGTGAAAAAAAAAAAAGCATGTGTAAATAACCAAGGACATGGCTGACAGCAACAGACTGGTTAGAGTTCAGGAATAACTCTTGTTATTCTCATCAAGAGCTGCAGGTCTATAATCTGATAAAACCACTGCACTTATTATCTTTCAGCAGAAGATCTGCATGCTAACAACAGGCTGGTGACAATAAGGTGACACCAGTGTGGGTGCTGCTGCTTTTTTTCCTCCGATCCCAGCTGGAAGATTGAGTAAAGCTGTGAGGAGAGCAAAAAAAACAAACCTTTGCTATGTTTTAGGCAGTCTGAAGAAAAAGAGGTTCTGAGACAAAATAATAATTTCATGGCTTGTAAATGGAGGAAAAAATAGTTTATCACCACCAGAAAAGAACAATAGGACATGATGAGGACTCAGCTGCTGGTGTACCTTTTCCCTATCACACACAAGTGACCCTGCACAGACCACTTAGACACATGTCCTTGTGCTTTGTGGTTGTGAGTCACAGAATCACAGAATAGTTTGGGCTGGAAGGGACCTTCAAAGAGCTCTGAGGGTGAATGAAATCTGTGTGGGAATGACCATGAATGCCTGTCTGTATTTGGAAAAAATATCTCCTTGCTCTTTTACAAGGTCTCACAATGAGTTAATTTCCTGTTTATCTCAGATAACCAAGTCTGTGTATTTTGGTCACAATTACAGGCCTAAAAAATCAAAAATACTTCCATTTTTGAGCAAAATAAATTTATTTAATGAAAGCATATGTATTTGTAAAGTTTTTTTAAGATTTTCATGTTGCTGCTTTTTTAGATTTTCCATAGAAATAATAGGTACTGAATTGTAAATCTGTGTAAAAATTCCCGAAGAACTCAGCATCAATAGAGCACATTTACTGGTGAATATTTCATAACTATTTTTAATGCAATATTTTAATTATCACTTTGAGCTCTATCCACTACTTGTCAAAAATGGACAATTTCTTACAGAATGTTTTCATTTCTTCACATCTGAATTATACAATAGCATAGGTTATTTAAAGTACATGATTGTAATCTTCCTACTTGAACCAAGAATATGTTACTGGGAGCTGGGGTGTGCAAATGGTGGACAGAAGAGGCTTAATATTAAGTAAGAAGGACAATAATAAGTATAGGGCTTAACTTTGATATTTGTGTTTCAGAGTTTGGGGCCAGGGTAGGGATATAACAGAATTTTATTAAAATTAAACTCAAAAGACCTTGCCTCAAAAAGTTGTAGTTGCATTTTCTCTGTATGAATGAGAATACAGTCCACTACTAGTTAGCATGGAAATATTAAAAATGTCAAAATAATATAAAAGTGCATTGAAAATGCTGAGGTAAAAATGGGGCTTATGATCCACACAGGTACAAATGGCCATTATTCACAATAGTGCGTGGATTTTACAGACTGCATGAAACTGCAGTGATCTTTCATTTTGTTACTGGGAACTGTGGACCAATTAAAAGCCACATGAACTCCTAGATAATTCTGTTTTCTGGATTGCACAGAAATACTAAAAATTTCAACATCTAAGACGGAGACAGGTCAACACAGCCAGGAAAAGCAGATTGGCCTATAATAAAATTGGTGTTTGCAGAGTGAAGAAGCATGTAGATGACTGCTGCATTTGGGCTAACAGCATGTGAGCGAAAGTGACAAAGAAAAAAAATATTTATAGATAGATCTAGACACAGATACAGGTGCATAGATATGTAGACATAGAGAAAAGATTTTATCTAGCCACTCAGACAATTAACTGGAAGGGAATAATCCAGAAAAAGGCAAACCTGAAAGAAAGACAAACTGGGACACTTTACTTCTCCTGAGGGCTGAGACCTGCTTTTCCCTGCTGACCTTGCAATTGCAAACATAGTAATTTTCAGAACTGTTAGTGCAACCTGGAGAATTGACTGGTGAAGCCCCTGTGTCACATCTGTGCAGACCTTTTCTGAGATCCGTGACTGCATTGAATACACGGAACAATCAGTTCTGTAATTCTGAAACTGTCTGAAGTCACCAAACCAGACCCTTCTTACAGAAATTTGATGAAATTGCATCAGATTTGGCTCCTTTGATAAAATAGATTCCTTCAGCACTATCTCAGCAGTCTCTACCCATTTCAACTCTTCCTCAAGTCCTCATGTCACTTTCAATTTACTTATTTTTGTGCTAGAAAAATGCCACTACATGTGAGACATACTACAGCCATCTGAAATTTGAGCTGGGAAAAAACCACCATGTAAAAGAGTAAATATGACATAGAGCTGAGAAAAAGCACATAAAAAGAAAATACATCATAGAGCCACAGGGCATCCTATGGGATATAGAAGACACTAAAGGCCAAGTGATACAGAGCTCGACCTTAGCCAGTTCTGAACTGTCTCTTCAAGAAAAGAGAAAAGAGGCAATAGCAACAGGGGAAAACAAAACAAAAAACAAAAAAACACCCAACGAACCAAAAAAAACCCCACCAAACAACAAAAAACCCAAGAAAACCCAAAACCCAAAAAACCAGATGGACCCTGGTTGGTCGAAGTAAGTAGGCAGGTAAAGCAGTTTTCACTGTTCCTGAAGTTTTTATTGTGCTTCCATTCCTGTCCCTCTCTCATTCCTCTGCTACACAACCTAGTGTGCTACTTTTGAGAACGTCAAAATAGGAGCAGTACTTCCCTTCCCACATGAACTGGGCAGAGACAGAAATGGTTGCTGTGTACTGTCTATCCCATGAGATGTCCCCATCTTCTGCCTGTTTTGCCTTTGACAAGAATATGTGCATTTACAAAAGTTTTTATACATACATTCTGCTGTGTCCCAAATCATTAAGAATGGATATTCTTGCATATATCCCATTTCAGAAGCAGGGGGCAGATGAGGTGTCTCCCATGCTGGGCACCATTCTGCTATGTGCTGAGGGAAGAAGCTGATTGTTCAGGGATTATAATGATAAAATTGAAGCTGAGAAGTTTGTCTCTTGTTGTCAGTTGGCTTTCTGGACAACAAGATTTGGCCTCCATTTCCAAGATCATCTCTGATGATTTCAACTTTTCTTTTATTGTTTTCTTTACATATTTTCTTTATGCATATGCATGCAGAATTATATAAGACAATGAAGAAGCTCTGTTTCTAGATGCAACTTCAGCTGTGTCTTTTCTTGTTCTGATACTTCAAAGACTCGCAAGAGTTTTCCCTAATGTTAGCTTGATATTTCAAAAAAAATGTTCACCTTCTTTTCTTGATCATCTCCTCTTTCCAGCCTGCATGTAAACAGAGAAAATCTTACAGCAAACATTAAACAGCTGTTTCTTCCATCTATAGGATCATATGTTGCACCTTTAGAGCTTCTGTATGCAGCAAAATCCCAATTTAAAATTTCTAGGATCCCCAAGCCTAATTTGAGACACAATTTCAAGAAATTCATGCCACAGTGTCTATATCATGGTCAGGCATATGGAACTGCAGCGGAAAATCTTCCTGGTTTGTCTCACACCTGCTCATTTTGGTTTCATAAATAAATGATCTCATGGAGACAATCAGAGTTCCAAATAGCGAAAGATGGGAAATATCTTCATGTTGTTCATAACTTATCAAAAAAGCAAATTGCATTGCTCACACTTCTTCTCTTTATTTAGTTCTTCACCCAAGAATAAGTTCCACACTGCTGCATCTCACTAAAAGAAACCTTTGAATATTATTTTGAAAAAAAAATCTTCTTTTGTAATTTTCCAATTATTTTTTTGTGCACATACTGCAAAGAAACTGGAGTGGGCAAAACTCATTTGGTAATCTTACTCTTGCTTTAGAGTTTCTTTCAATCTCATTTTAATTCCTCAGCATGGGCCTTTTTTTGGCATAACATTCAAGCCTGTGAATCTAAATTTGATCAATGCATATTTGTATTCTTCCATAGATCTTACAGCTGTCAACATTTTTTTCGAGCTAATGAAGCACATTCTCATGGTCACCCACCAATGAAAGAAAACGCACTGCAGCTACACAGCTAACGAGGACACATTAACAATATTTAAATGTGCAACACAATTTCAATTATTACTTAGAGACAGAGCTAAGTTGTAATAGTTCATGCATACAACTAACTATTGGAATTCCTGTTGTTTGTGTATTCCTATTGTTCCTATTGCAAACTGATTCTGTCCCAAAGAAAAAAAGCTGTTCTGCAGAAGTATTTTTATGAATCACAGATCATATCTGGCCTAGAATAAATGCTGAGTTTTACCGTACATATGGAAATTAATTTCTTCAACCCATTAAAAGAGTTTTAAGGAAGGACTCCCAGGAGGTTGTAAATTCCAGCACAACAGTAGAGATATATACATATTACAGCATTTGCACCATCTCTGAACTTTCTCTGTGCTCATATCTGGGGGGAAAAATGGGTAGGAGAATGACCATCACCCAATTGCTCTTGTTTCCTTACAGGTAAAAATGTTATCAGGTTAAAAAAGTAATGCCTTGCTTAAGAGGAAAGGTTTGGGTACAGATTTGTTTTTGTGCGATTCATGGATGACGATTCCTTCATGAAATAGCTAACATTCTGCCCCTGAATGCTTATTTTACACTGTGCATTACACTGTTGGATAAATTAAACAAAATTTGGAAGTGCTCATACATGCTGACAAAGATTTTTTCACTTCCAAATGTCTACAGGAAGAGCAAATAATAGTTTGTAAATCAACTACCTCTGTATTTTATGGAGAAAAGCAAGGCCTCTTCCAAATGCCCTCAGATATCTTTATTAGGATAATATAGAAGGTCTTCTGGGAATATTTAACACAGATCTTACAAATTGGCCTCTTAAAAAATCTGCTTCACTCCACAGAAACTAAAAGAAGCTGGCAGGATGTATGACTCACAGTCAGGTTTCCAGTTTTGAGATTTCTGCACCCAGAGGGATGAAGCCCTGCCTGAAAAGGAAGTGTTTATCAAAGGGCTCAATATCAGCAGGACCTGACTAGAGCCTACAGAACAAGAGGAGTCCTTTAGGTTCTGTGACGTCCTGTGGATCTTTAACCCCAAATACAGCATTAATTGGGAATTTATGGAGAAGACACTGTTCTGTCCCCAAACCACCTTAAATGTCGGCAATACAGCCCAGAAATATCTTATCAGCTAAAATGCAGAAGGAAAAGAATAGCATTACCTTAATTATATATGATAAGTATATGAAATATATGCCAGAATCCTCTGTATCTTCAGGTATGTCTATTTCACACAGCGCTCTCAATAAATACAGCAGGATTTAACCCCTATGTTCTCTGGATAATAAATATGATGATAATCCTTCAACTTCATGCAAAAAGGAACAAGCACAGGTGAAGTCTTTGGATCTGTATTGGAGTCTTAACTGTATGGTTCCTGGCATCCTAGCAAAAACTATTTTTTACTACATACTTGCACAGGATAATGTTGGAGAAAAGTTCAGGGGAAGAACACACTTGTCTTGCTCATGACACAAAGCTCCTAAACTTGGGGATTGTTTTACACTGACAGTGCAGAATTATAAAGAAAAAGTTATTGTAAAGGCACAGATATACACAGGCACTTACTTCTTAGCTACCCTTAAGTTACTGAGGGCCACTCAAACCCAAAATGCTATTGAATGGTCTGGGGGGGATCCTTCAAAAAGGTAATCCAGCTCAGGGACCTGTGCCTGGTTCTGTTGTCTCACATCATGAGGTGGCTCTGCATTAAGAAGGATCCTTTTGGACTTCACCAGCTGCTGATTCTGCCCACTGGACAGCTCAAGAGAGGAATGGAGGACAGCAGAAGGCTGTTGGACCTGCCCAGAGATGTGTTCTCTGGATGCTTTCTCACCCCTGACTGAACTGAAGTGAGCTGGGGGTACATCTGTTTGTTAATTTAGCTGTGCTTCATCATTGCTCCTGGCTGGTAAATCACGTAGTTCTCAGTGTCACAGAACTAAAGCTATGACACCTTCCCACTCCAGGCTTTTTAACAGCTTGTCTCTAAACGTGTGTGAGTATGAACTATGTTTTCACACTTATTTGGGTAGCACCTGGCACAGTCTGTCATATTCAAATCATAATATTTACTTGGAATGGAAAAATATCAAGTGTTATCTGAGAGGCAGAAAGAACCTCCCAGAGGACTTAATCCCTATTGTTCTCCCCCTTTTATTCTGCATAATTCTTTTCTAGGCATTGTACCTTATGGGTTTTTTTTGAAGCCAGATAAAAACTTTTGTTTTGCAGTGAGTGATGTAATTTTGATAGATATGTTGCTATGAAGAAATAGTACTATGATTTCAGATCCTATTAAATTGAGAATATTTGTCTGGTATATGTAAGAACAGCCATTTTGAAACTAGAAGCACAGAAATATTTCATTTGCTTCAATCAAGATACAGTCAGTCATGGGAGTACCACAACACTGGTATTAACACGGTCCTTGCAGCAATGCCTCAGTTGCTAAGCTTGAGAAACCTAAATAAATTCTTCTGGAAAAAGCTACTACTGTATGAATCTACTCTCTATATGTTTTTCGGGCTGGAATACCAATAAAGTTGCATTGGGACTGAATGAGATGGAGTTCATTTCCCCACAGCAGCCGTTGCAGTGCTGTGCTTTGCATTGGCAGCTGGAAGGATGCTGATAACATCCCAGTGCTCTGGCAGCAGTAAGATAGGGGTGAGCAAGATCTCTAGCGGGGACACAGCCAGGAGAGGAGACCCAAATTGACCAGAGGGGTATTCCACAGCATATTATGACAGCTCAGATATAAAAGTTAAGAGAAAGGAAAGGGGAAGGGCAGCATTTGCTACAGATAATATTTGTCTTTCGGAGCAACAGCAATGCTGAAGCCCTGCTTTCTGGGAAGGGGCTGGACATTGCTTGCTAATGGAAAGTAGGGAATAAAATCTTTGGAATTTTTCCCTTTGTTTGTGAGTGCATGACCTTCACTTCTGTGTAAGTAAACTGCCTTTATATTGACCCAGGAGAGTTTTTTTAACTTATTTTCTCCCCACCCTGTTCTGCTCAGGGAGTAATCAAGAGGCTTAGTGGGCACCTGGAGTTTAGCCAAGGTCAACCACCACCAAAGATCATCAGCTAAAATTTCGTTTTGACCAAAACATAGCAATGGGGTGAGTTTGCAAACCCTTAATATACAAATAAATTCAAGTATACTTTTAGTAGCAGTCAGATAATCACATATCGTGAATAATATTTTTTTTTAAATTCTGTTTTCTTCGAGGTTTTAATTACTATTTATAGTCCATTGAGGTAATTTCTGAATTGTGTACTCCTGTCTTATTGTAGGGGCAGCACCCTAAAGTCATGACTAGGGGAGCCTTTTCCCACAGTGGTTCCTTCTGCTGGCACCGGCACGGGGGCTACGCACGAGAGAAGAGAGGGCTTCTGGAGGTCGACTTAGAAAAAGACGAGATTGAGGACTCTTCAGTTTATAAAAGATGGGGTTTATTTGCTAGATGGAGATCAGAACTGAAGAGAATACAGAGCTGAAGAGTCTGAAGAGTAAAAGCTGAAGAGTCCCGAACAAAGGCTGTGCATCAGGTTATAAAGGGGGGCTAACAAGGCGGGATTACATGTTTCAGAACTAATAAGAAAGTGAATACAAGTGAATTATAGAACAACCAACCAATGCACTAACACTGAGATAAAGGTAAACTGAGTGGTTGGAGGGAGATAGTGGCCCATACTATCTGTAGTACAGGGATGGGAGGTCAGTGGGAAAATCCATTTCTTCTTCACTCTCCTCTGGCCCATCTCCAATTTCTTCCCAGTCCTCCACACTTTCAAGGACACCAAGCTCTAACTCAGCCACCTGGGCCGCTACATCTTATGATGCTGAAATGTGATTTTAAGGCTCTCCCATAGCTAATAATTTTTGAGTCCACTGTATGTGCATTGTATATTTATAAGAAAATTATATTATCATGAGGCCCCAGTTGAGTTCAATTACTCAGGATGTGCCCTGATTGAAATAATCTCCTATTGGTCATTAAAGCTCTTACATCTCTTTAGAAAAAACAACAAGTAAAAGTCTAAGCATTATCTAGAGTTATCTCTGGTGGATTTGGGTTTGCTTCATCATGGAAAATTAGGGTTAGGGCTTGAATTGATTAGTAAAACCAGGGACTCATGGTCTGAGTCTGTTGTTCACACAGGAGGTCCATCCACGTCAGAGACAAACACCTGTTTCAAGTTACTGAAAGGAAACTTGAGTTACTGCAGTGTAACTGAGAGGATAATCCAATTAATTAATGAAAAGGTTGTAAAGGAATTCTTTAATCTCGGGCTAAACTTCCACTCTAATTTACATAGATTTGCATTAATTATACTTTTACAAAGGTATTTCCATAATTTAAAAGTTCAGTATTCGGTCAGTGATCCCACTGGGTTACTCCAGAAAGAAGTAACACTGTCATATTTACAACCCATATCACCATTAGGCTGCAACCACAAATTAAGAAACTCTCATTCCAATGAGTTGAAAACATTTCCTCTGGTTTATTCTCTTAAGATACAAAGAGCGGCTAAGTCAAACCCTGCCTCAACCCACTTTTTAGAAGGATCCAGTTAAATTTTTCAGCTCTTCTCAACTGTAAAACAGTTTGCAGGTAACATCCTACAGCTAGAGAGAGCCTTAACACATGGAAATGTTAAAATGCTGTTGGGAAAATATAAAGCCCTCAAAAGCTAAAAGCACATACATTGTGCTCTGCTCAATTGACGAGATCCATTTCTATTACTTGGACCATATAGTCTCCTGAAGGCATTTCTGTGATTCTAATTAAACTGGAGGCACAGTTAAGATCTGGATATCTCTTATCATTGCTGTACAATGTGCCAGCTCTGATTATAAGTCATGATCTTTTTTTATCCCCTCCATATCAAAAAAGGTATTGGGTCCTCACTTAGCAAAGTTGATGGTCTCATAATACTAGGCTGAGCACACAAAAGAAGATCATAAAGGCAATGGTCAGAAATTTCAGAATCTAATTGGCGGCTGAAGTTCAGTTTTAGGTGAACCTGGATGTCACACTACCTTCTCATGAGTGTGCAGGGAAGATTTATTTGGTGGTACAACTTCCAGAGGTGAACCAAGAAATGAAGCTTTCCCCTTTCAAAGTGCAATTGCTGCTCTTGCAAACTCATCCCTGAGTCTGCACAGCTCTCAAAAGTAACATGTGAGGTCAGTGACTGCAGAGCAGGAGGGGGCAATTTTTAGTTAATGCTGCTGCTCTTTTCTGGAGCAGTCTTCTAAAATGGCTGAGTGACAACTAGCACGCACTCTGCATTTGACGGGCTTGTTTTCCACTCCCCTTTAGATTATATACCTTCTTTCAAGTTTTCAGAGGTCCCTATTGAAAAAAAAAAATAGCCGTTAACTTGTCCAACACATACAGAAGCCCAGCAACTACAGAAATCTAGCAAGAACAAAATTACAATGCCAGCTAACGAACGGTTACTATTTATGGTGTCTTAAATCTCCAGGGGAAAATAAAGCATGGAGAAGCTGAAAGAAGGCAGGTGGGAGGGAGAGATATTCTTGCTGAACAATAAAAATTATTGCTCCCGACCTTTATGTTTGCACTTCATTTTGAAGAGTAGTAGCCTACTATGTTGATTCTGAGCTCAAAGAGAAAAGAGCAAATTCCAGAATGGTATTAGGTTTTAGTCAGAAGAATGGCTCCAGCTGTTGAATAACCACAGGGGAGAGACCACAGGGAAGAGCTAAGATTGTTTGCTGTGCAAACAAAAATAGGTCTAGCCTTCCACTACATCTCTACTTCCTCAAGATAAAAAAAAACAAAAACAACCAAAAACTCCAAACCTGCACTTCCTGAGTACTTTCACATGTTGCTTGTTCCAAACAACTAAATATCACTGTTTGCATGATGTGTGAGACTTAAAAACCACAGTTAGGATCTCTGCCAGCAGAATTGCTCGGAATCCAGCAGCCTCTCCAAGTATCATCAGGTAAGGATCTGACCCTGTGTCTTCTTTTGGATCACAACATTTGCAGTGGTTGCAGTGGGTTGATCTTGGCCAGCTGTCAGACACCCATCCAACTGCTCTCACACTCCCACTTCCTAACAGGATGGAGAAGAAAATGAGATAGAAAAGCCCATGTGTTGAGATAAAGACAGGGAGATCACTTATCAAATACCATCATGGACAAAACAGACTTAGGGAAGATTAATTTCATTCATTGTCAATTAATATAGAGCTGGATGGTGAGAAACAAAGACAAAATTAAAACAGCACCTTCCCTTTGCTCCCCTCTTTATCCCAGTCTACACTTTATTTATTCATTCCAATATCTCAACCTCTTCCACCTCTCCAAACAGTGCAGGAGAAAAGAAGATGAGGTTGGTGGTCAGCCCGTAATATCTCCTCTCTGTTGCTCCTTCCTCCTCACACTTTTCCCCTACTCCAGCATGGGGTCATTTCCAAGGGATCCAGTCCTTTAAAAACTGCAGAGACATGGGTCCTCTCCATGAGCTGCAGTCCTTCAGGATCAGCCTGCTCCACTGTGGGCTCTCTGCAGGCTGTGCCCAGATGTGTTTTGAGAAAATTGCCTAAATGAATGTGTCAATAAGTAGCCAACCATCTCCACCTTCTGTCAATAAGTTCCAAAATGTGTTAATTCAGTTTCTAACTAGAGTGTGCTGTCAGGCCTAGGGAGAAAGGAAGGAAGGAGCAGTGTTGAAGGATATAGTTCTCCCTCAAATCTGTCACCTTGTTCTTGTTTTGCATCCCTTTTTAGCAATTTTTGCACTTGTGTCAGTGGAACATTTTGCCTTCACAAGTGTATTACCAAAAGTATATACATAACGTATATATATAATCTTACATTTGGATATATGAAACAGACTGCTCAAGGAAAACAGAGGAAGAAGGAGGCTCCATGAATGCTACTCACTACACCACTGAAGATAATCAGAAATCAGCTCTGGGTTGCCTCCAATGCCTCTGCCTCCAAAATGCACCTCATCCTGCCTCCTCAAATGATTCTGGTTATAATTCCATTTTATTGTGAATAAACGATTAACCCTTTGAACTCTCCTTTTTATTGCAAAGACTTTGCTTTCCTTCTTTTTCACTTTCCTTGTTTCTGTGTCAGAGAGGAGCCTATTTTTTCTCTTCTCTCTTTCTATATCAAGTATTAAAATGTTAATTTTTTTTCCTATTGGAAAAAATCCTGAAGTCCTATAGCAGATCTCCTTTCACTCTCACCTTGTCTGAATTGATTTCTACTCCAAAATTCCTTTATTCTACACCATCCTGTGTCCTAGATTCTATGGGTTGTTGGCAGTTGCCTTCAGTTATATCTTTTAATCTTCCCCTGTCACTCATTTAAACTGCCATTTCTGGTTTATCTCTTTCACCTGTCATTCACTTCAATCCCCTGACTTCAATTCACTTTCTTTTTTCTTCCTTAGTGAGGCAACTTAGACACTCATCATGTCAATTCTCGATTTAACAGAAAACCCAAAAAGAAACAGATACACAAAGGACTAAACTCTGTTCTGCTATGTCCATACATACTAAATTACTTATATGGAGAAAAGTTGTTTTAAATGCGAGAAGAACTGAGATCCCAGTCTCAAGTGTGCCTATTGGAGCACTTTGAAAATGGTAAAGGCAGATGAGATCAAAAGGCTGAGTGGAGAAGAATACATAACTGAGTACTTGTAGTCTTTTTTTTCCTCTCAAGAGACAATGATGTTTTGCAATGCAAACACTGAAAGGAAATGAAATAAAACTTTAGTTCAGCAGTAGTTTTGAAATTGCATGGAACTTCATAATCTTTCCCTACTTTAAGCCTTGGTTTAGAAGAAGACAGCTTTCAAATGGATTAATGTAGACATAAATCAAATGCAGAAAACTTTTGAAGCTTCCCGAATCTCTCCTCAACACTTTCCTGCTCACAGTTTAGTATAGACTAATACATCATACATCATGGCAAGTGTGGTGAAAGTGTTACTCCGCAATGAACTCACAGGCCTTAGCACCTAATTCATTAAATCTACTAGTTTAAATGTCATACTAACAAACTATGAGCAAATTAAAAAATGCAAGGGATATATACTAAGCAAAATAACTCAAGAGTAGTACATACTTTATCAATCTAGGTTTTGCAGTACAAAGTCAGAAAATTATTCTTCTGGTACCCTTATTTTAATTTAGAGAAATGCTATTCTGAGTGTCATGGTTCATCCTTAAAAAAAAACATGACATGGACCCAGCTTAGTGAAAATAAATAATTTCATAAAATACCATTCAATATTTCCTTGCTTGTCACCTCAAGGCCATAGTGCTGATATTTTCAGTAGTTATAATGGCAGCTGAGACATACAGACATTTAACAAATGGTCCTTATCTACTCTGACAGCAGCTTTCTAAAGAGCTTTGGAGCTCTGCAGAACAAAAAGGTGCACAGTGATGATTTTGCTTTCCCAATCTCTCCTGCCTTTGGATCCCATGCAGAAATTGCATCCTGCAGAGTAAAAGGAAAACACCTCCAGTATGTTTATATTAAGCAAAGCAATAGACAAGCCAACACGGCAGGATACCACATTTTTGACACTAAGCTGTTGTCTGGCAGTCTGTGAAGACACTTTCTCACACATCTTCAGCTCCCAGTTCTGGTCCTCCACATTATTTTGTGTTTTTTACTCAGTACAGAATGGTCAATGGCATGAATTAGAAGCCAGAAATTACAGTGCATCCTTTATAAGAGCAGTTTATAGCATCCTGTATTCAAGTCAAAATAATAGCCAAGGACATATCAGAAACCCAAACCATCCAAACCATTTACCAGCGTGGGTTATTTTACATACTGAAGAGGTTCTGAAATGGTTCTTAGGTTAGTGCAACTATGCTCAATTTGTTATTTTGAAAGCACAGCAATCCAATGGAGATTCAGAATTCTGAATATGGATTACATTCATCTGGCAGCTGATACTCAAAAAAAGTGCCAGTATACACTTCATGTCCTGAAGTAACTGCAATAAGAAGCCAGTATACACTCTGCAGGATCCTGTGGATCAGGATTTCTGTTTTCTGTGTTTATGTGTCACCCATTTCCCCCACATCTGTATCCAGCAGAAATTAATCCCTGCCAGTTACTTGGTACCAGTGCTTGGCAGATATGAATTGCTGCAGCCCCACCTAGGACAGTAGGAACAGAGTCCAGCTCTATGTAGGAAAATTCAGAGCATAGGGAGTTGCTTGTTAGGCTTTTTATGTCACCCCTACACATGCAAAAAGCATGGATGTAACATGAGTATTGCACTGAACAGTGGTTTTAAATTTTCTTCATATAATGATTGTGAAAAGATTCCAAAGAAGTCACAGTGACAGTCTAGATTTAAACCCACTGCTTTTCTTGGATTCCTTTTGCAAACCCTTTGGAAACCATGCGTGAAGGTTCCCCTCTCACCCTAAGACACAGATTAAACGCCACTACTGCAAAGAAAGCAAAAAGATCGAGCAAAATAAACACACTGTTAACTAAGGCTGGACAAAAAACATGCAGAGACAGTCTGACTTAAAATCAGCCTGAAAAAGCAGGAAGACAAAAAACACTCTGCTTTACTGTGAGCCTTCTTGAAAACAGCTTTGCAGCAGAGACAGGGAAATAGCCCATTATTCCCAATCAGCAGTCAGAAAGTTCACCCATAGACAGTCAGTGCCTAAACAAGGAGAAGTCATTAAAAATCGCGTTTGTTGAAAATGGAACAAGGTGAGTTATGGCAAGGATTTAAAGGAACCTTTTTAACTCAGACTTCCTCTCTCAGAATTTACATCTTCTAAAAAGGAAACTGTATGGTTGGCTTTGCATTAAGCCATCTACAGAAATAGATGGGTTTTAAGCAATGATATTCCACAGCACTGTGGAAGCCTAAGCTTCATCAGACACAGGGCCTGAAAAGAAAACTTATGTTAAACAAAAGGAAAACTAACCTTGATATCTAAAATGAGCAAAATGAAGGTAAGGAAAACAAGCTGTCCACAGCCTGGAGAGTAAAGGGCTGTTTCATATCTTCAGTCTTGCTGAGGTAAGATGTTGATTTCAGCCTTACTCAAATCAATGAGAAGATTTGCAGTCACTTTTAGGGAGCTGTGCATTAAGCTTTCCTTTAATACAACATATGATCTAATGTGTGTTTAGCAATGATTAGTACACTATCCATTAATTATAAAATTCTCTATGATATATCCATGTAAAGACAAACATAGAAAAAGTTAATTTCCAATATCCTTCTAAAATCTTCGTGGTAACTCCTGGTTTTGCCAGAGAAGGTTTTTCAGATTTCTTTTGCTGATAAACCAATACAGAACTTAAATATAAACCATGTACACCATGTTGAATTGCTTGCTCCAAACATGAAGATTTAAGAGGGTGGCTATTCCCAAATAACATTAGAAGATTATTAGTGAGCCTGTATATTGATTAATAAAGACAAAATAATAGTAAACAATAATTAAAAAGCTGAAATTTCTGCAGTTCCACCCAAAAGATATTAGCTCTTACTTGGTCCAAAATGTGCGCAAAGTAATGTGCACAGATGACTCTGGCCTGTAATCTCAGTGCATTTGCTGTATTTCAACCCTTAGCACCTAAAATCACAACAGAAGAAATCGAGATGGGGAAGGAGACAAAGGAGATATCCAGAATCTTCCAGCCCAAGCAGAAATCAAAATCATTGTGTCTACTGTTGGCAATGACTAATTTGAAGTAGAAAATTAAAAGCAGAAACAACTGCTCCAACCCACCACTGTAAGCAGTGCCCTCTGCATGCTCACAAACAGAGCAAATCCTTTTGTGCTTTTCATCCATTTTCAAGTGCTCTAACACTAAAGCAGTAATTTGCACTGATGCCCTCACTCAGCTGCTGGGCTTTGTGATGGCTGGGATTGCTTGAGACCTTCTTCAGTGCTCTGTACCAAAGTAGGAAATGAAATCTCAACAGAAAAGTTGCTTCTTAAGTTCTTTTCTCCTTCAAATATGTATCAAAAGAAATCTCTCCAAGACGAAAAGGCATTTTTCCCATCCTCATTGTAAGTTGGAATCTAGATAGTTTATGAAAATAACTCCTTGTTGTAGATTACCTCAAAAATGCTAGCACACATTTTCCTTTCAGTCTAATATTTCTGCATAAGTAGTTCCATGTATGCATAATTATATACATATATATTCTTTTAAATGCTTTTAAAACACAATTTATTGTATTTGTACTTCTTTTTTCAGGGGGGAGAAGGAGCAGTAGCAGCCTGTGCCTGTGATTCATGAGTAGAGGGATACCAAAACTGTCCACTCTCCCTCAGAAAAGACTCCTGACATTAAATGATCTAACTTTAAAGGCTTAGCTGGAGAGTCCTGACTCCTCATGCAACCAGTGAGGGAAGAAAATCATCTGGAAGGCATCTAAACAGGGAGGAAAATGTATATGTAATCTCAGTGGTTCAAATTACTCTCTGGAGTTAACTCTTCCCATGGCTCTTTAGGAATTTCAGCTTTTAACCTAAATCGAGTAACTAAAATGTTCTTACTGTAAATTTGGGAATACCTTCACAAGATCCCAAACATCAGTTCCCAGCTTCCCTTCCTTCTTATGAAAAAGTTCAGATAAGCCAGTTAAATTGCTGCTTCTTTTTTTTCCCAGAAAAAAATAATTTATCGTCCAAAATAGCCACCTGTCAGTTAATATGTGTAATTATTCAGTATGCCATAATCAGAAACTGGTAAGACTGATAATCCTTTTTGTTAAAGTAACTTAATAGACAAACATTTGGAGGCAATGAAGGTGTAGTGGTTTGAGGTATTTTTTTAAAAACTGATTCATGTAGTCAAAGGCAGAAAATGTGATTTCATTTATTTAGTCTACTTCCATGAGCAATAGGAGAATATAGAACAGAACAGAATCTAAAACAGCTACTCTTCAGCAAATCATACAAAAAAATCCCTAATATCTGACAAGACCAGAAGATTGGAAGCAAATCTGTAGAATAAATCCATTTCTATCTTGGTTTGTATGGAAGTTTGAATGTGTAGTACTTAAATAGTAAATTAGGCAAGTATTTAGGGATTCTTAAAACCTGGTTTATTGTTATGTTTGAACTTTCAGTATTTACTCTAGTCATACATTCATGAAGTTCATAAAACATTTATTAACAAAGCTGAGGAGAAACAGAGATTTTCTTTCATGCTGTAAAATTAAAATTCCATATTAAATATCTTTTTAGTATCAGATGGACCATAAAACACCCATTTATTATTTTTACATTGAAAATATAGAAACCACAGACTTCTGCCCAGACAATCTGTATTAAAAACAGAAACATGATTATGTCTAACAACTGACTTAAAATTTCAGGACTGGACCAACTCTGAATTATTTTTAGCACATCAGGGGTGGAAAGTATGAGACGACATCCAGAGATTAACAGCTAGACACAATGCCTGAGTTCAGTAAAAACACAGAGCGCCCTGACTTAACTGCCAAAGTCGTCAACCCTTGAAATGGTCTAAGAAAACCTTTCCTAGAAAACTAAAATACCATACAGCAGACTTCAGGGACCTGTGTGGTTGGGCTAGGCAGAAGGGAGCAGACAATAGCATTTATTAATCCGAATTCCCTGTGTGCTTTTTGAATACAGCTGTGTCCACCTGCCCTCCCTTCAGGCTTGCTGTTCACAGAGGCTTCTGGCCTGATCTCCAGCAAACTCTGAAGTTGCATGAGAAACATCTGTTGGTCATGTCATCGTCATGTGCTGTGTGCCCCCATGGTCACTCGTTCTGGTGCACACGGCAGCGTTTCTCACCCAGCCTGAGGACTGCATCCCTCCACCCTTTTTCCTGCAGAGGGAGCAGCTGCCCTGAGATTGTCCTGACTTTCCCAGCATCTCTGTCTCTCCTACGGAGATGGAGAGAGGAGAGGCATCATGCAACAGCTGCTAAAGGAAAAAAAATGACACCAGGTCCCTTCTTGCTTTTGCTTTCTAATTGATCATACCGGGTGCAATAGGGATGGAAGCCTCAGGTTCCTCACATGTGAGACTATTGGGCTCCATTCCTACAAGCTATTTCTAGCCATCTTTTCTAAAGGGAAGAGGACTGCTGTTTCAAAAGTAACTAGTGATATTAGGCTCCTTGACCTTTGTCGAGCTTACTTAAAAGGGTTTTTTCTCTGAAAGTAATGTATTCTACTCCTTGGATTCAAAAACTATTGCTTAAGGTATCTCACCCACCAAGCAGCAGTTTAAAACACACACACACACAAAGAAAGCATGGAGGCATCCAGACTCTAGTCATCTTCCAAAAATCAGTCTGACTTTTTTAATAATGAACATCAATTTCCCTGTGCTACTCATACAGGCATGTACCAGTTGTTCTTTCCCTCTACCTTATGTAAGAGAGAAAAGTGTCAGAGATAAAAGGAAAAGGGTTAAAATATCGAACAAATCAATCGCTGCATGTACCCCTTAAATGTCTCACCTGCTAAACCTTCCGAAGATTGCCTGCTGGCATTTGCAGACTATTTGGCTCCAGATGCTGGGAGACTCCCTGTCCTTTGATTTCTTTGTGAGGCAGCTCTCTGCCTTGCTGGTGGCCCTGTTACAAGCAGTTCATGCCAGAAGTGCCCTACGAAGAATTAGAAAGCACAAAGCCTCCTAGGAAATACATGATACATAAAAGCCATGGCAGTAGGGTGCTGTCATGTTTTCTTTAAAAATAATTGGTAAGGTGCTCTTGACTTTGCTGGTGACAGGATTTCATAGCATGACACAAAGACCAGGTTTAAGTCCTGCCAAGGTCTCAATTTCATTCCTCGAGATAAGAAAAGTGGTAGAAATTTTATAAATCCCAAAACCAACATTGATACTTCAGTACTATCTCACATCCCCACAAGACAGCCTTGTATATTCTTGTGGGAGTTTTTAATGTTTGTCATTAAAAGCTCATTCTCCTCATTCGCACTGTGACAGTTTGCTGTGGCATAACTTTTTAATCTTCACTGAAACGTCTTAAGACAGCTGTGTTATGTAGAGCATCTCCAGTATAACAAAGCAGGAAGCAAAAATTCTATGGTTGTAAGAAAAATGAGAGGGAAGTGAGTGAGCTAATGCCAGAGAAAGGGTAGACCCGGCAACAGCAGAGGCATGTGGCACAGAAAAATGGTAATTAAACAGATTTGAATCAATTGAAACCATGAAAATTGTGCTTTGGTGCAAACTATTTTATGTGCAAAACTGATCCATCTAACATCTCCTAAATTCTGCTCCTACCAGCAGAGTCTCTGATGCTCACAGGGAAGCTTGCTGGTTGTTCAGTGGATCTTCACATTACCTCATTTCTAAAAACATCTGAGTACTACGTAGATACTGTTTCTAGTGTTGGCTTTGCAGTGTGAAGCTCCAGACAGTTTGAGACCTTCTAATTTGAGAACTTCTTTTGTAGTCATACTAAAGCTAACATGACTATGGAGTAAATTCATTAAGCCCTTGGATTAGGCTGCTGGGATTTGAATGTAGGAGTCAGCTCCAGATTCAGACATTCCAATGTAGACACCTGCAGAAGTGGCCACACTTGGTATTCATGGAAATCTAACCAGTACAGCCAAGGGGATCAGAGGAGCAGTTCGGTGAGCAGATGTAGGGATGCAATTCAGTTGTCTCAAGTCACTCATCTCACATCTATAAGGCCCCTGCAGTTGCCTCAGCGTCCCAGGATTGTTTTAAGGAGTATAAGATACAAACGTTGTAACAACAGAACTGGGGCCTTAACTCTCTGGTACAGAATGAAATGCACAACCATCTGTCTTGATCAGCCCCAATGGCTACATTGATCAGCTCTCCTGGGCTGCAGTGGGAGCACAGACACTTCACACACAGGTGGGCATGCAGACACCTGCATTAGTGCGTGAATCTGGAGCTTGGTAGGGCATTTGCAGGAATCAAACATTTGTTTGAAGAGGAGAAGGCCCTAAATTCCTAATTGCCTCTTTTCAGTCCAATGTGAACTAAACCACTCTGTGTCCAAGACCTTTCCCAAATATGTTTGCACTGATTGCTAGTGCTTATGACAGTCACCTACTTGTTACTTTGGTGAGGAAGACAAAAAATAAGTATTTACAGGCAGGGCCTCATATATATTTTCCCGTATATTTTTTTTCTGTTTCTGCACCCTGTTGAGTTAGGGTAGGTTATGTGTCCCCTTTGTTAGCACACATTATATATATATGTAGGTACTTTTAACACAGGTTAATGTCACCCTAAAATTTGGAACACTCTCTTGAGCACTTATCTAAATAAGTATTCACAACTGTGATTAAACACAGTTGCTATCCTCTCTGCTTGACATCAGCTGTGCTGTGATATTAGCCAGCTCTAGTCACTGATACTTTCCAGACACACCTTCACAGATTATTTGAAAGGATTTTAATTTGCTTTTCACATTATCTTGTCTGGCTTCAAGACTGTTTAAGGTGAAGAAAGGCAGGGGAAAACAATGGAAAAAAACCCAAACAGACAGGCAGCAAAGCATAAACAATGCGACAAGACATTACAATACACTGCAAAGCTATTTCCATGTCTGTTCAAAAATGACTGCTTCCACAAGCAGCAAAAGGGTCCCACTGCTGGTTGCCCATGGGTTTGTGGCTTCTGTCCCCAAAACCTCTCCAGTGTCACACCTCTACCTCCCCACAAGCCCTGCAACATCTCTGTGAAGAGTCCGAGATGGTTGAGATCCACCCAGCTAACACATGTCAAGGCATGTGGCAGCTGAGCCTGGATCTATCTCTGTTTATCAAAAGCTTCGGTTCAGGCACTGATTTGGATCTTTTCCATCCACTCAGCATTTTTATAGGACCCCCAGGAATGTAGCTGTTTTGAGATTTCCACATCTCTGCCAGGTTAAGCGGATGTTAGCCAACAAAAGCCTGACTGACAGAAACAGTGCAATCACAGAAACCTTTCCTCACAGGAAAGCACTAAAAAACAGATTTCAAAGGTATTTCCTGAGTCAATGAGGAACAGCTCCTGGAGAGAAACAGCTCCTAACTGATCCTGAAGAATGTGTGAATTGAAAGTAGAAAATTTCCCCTGGTAAAACTATTTAGTTTGTACACATTCTGAAGTAAAAATTATGTCTGATGGTGCACTGATGCCACAGAGAAAGAGTAAGAGCCATGTCAAAATAAACATGGGTTTTGTCTGCTAGGCATTGCCCAGGAAAGGTAAATCCTCATACTTCATCCAGGATTTTCCAGATTTTTCCATGGAAAAGGCAAGGAGCATAGATCTACCATTCTCATCCATGTATTCACAAAGAAAAATACATACAAATCAGAAAACAAATAGAAAAAGACACAAAGAAAGAGAAATAGAGCAAAATAACTGCTTTCCTCTCTAGGCTGGCAGGTAAAATTTAAAGAGGAGTCAAAGTTACTTAGGAAGAGTTAGTGTCGATATCCTGTATCGCTATACAGCCTTGCTATGTATTAGCAAAGAAGAGAAAAGGCAGTTTCCCTGCATGCAACAGGAGTCAGACAGCAATAAGCAGCAGCCTGGCTCATCAGACAACAATTCTCAGTTATGGGAAAGTTTGTTTTCTCAGCAGTTGTTCCTTTCTAACGGAGAATAGTGCCATGACCTCTAAAAAAATTACAAGACCGAGCAACAACCATGAATATTCAGTGGCTCTGTGATCACAGCACTTGTGCTGGATAAAGAAAATCCAGGGCTTGGTAGCATTCTATGGGTTCCTTCATACCACACCTCTGAGTCTACAAACTCTTCCAGCATTTTGTCTCTCTGCATTTTTGACCATCAATGTAGACCCCAAATGCTCCTGTCTGAAGTTTCACAGAAAGACCTTTGGAAATTTGCTTTGAAAAAATCAATACTTTTCTGTTTGGGTTTTTGTTTTGTTTTTCAGACAAAAGAAACCATGTGGCATTTCTCTACTTGCAGATCCAGCCTTCTTTTTTTCACCAAGAGAGGGATTTTCTCTAGGATTCTCTCAAGACTTCATCCCTGGGCCTGGGTTTGACTTTAAGCTGTCTCTCCTGTTTTCACACTCACATGCCCACCTTTCCTCAGTAATGCCAAAAAGGACCTTTGCATGTCACGGTCCTTAACACCTAGACAGAAGTGGTGGCAGCTAGGAGACACTGACCAAATGGCATGGAAATGAAGATGCAGGGTAAGGTTTATGCTTTTCACCATGTGAATTAGAGATCCCCCAACAAATGCCATGAGCAGCCTAAATTTTTAGACAGAATTGAACACATTTTCAGCACAAGCAGCAATTATGACCCTTATAAAAACTCTTTTGATTTGTGTTTTTTTCTTTCCCTTTCCTTCCGCCTTTGGCAGGAAAAGAGGGAAATTCTTTTCATGGTTTTTCAACACCATAAATGAAAGTTTCACCTGACACAAGCAAATCAGTCCATGACCTGTTCATAAAGGGAGTGCAAATTCCTTATTTGCTTGTGTCACGTTTGAGGTAAAGATAAAACAAGACTTTTCCAAAACAAAAGAAGCAACAAAGAATTTTTGCAATTACAAACATGTTTTCCCTTCTCTTTCCCTCAGACAATATGTTTTCTATTGTGGTTATCCTGTGTTGTATTTTCACACCTAATTTTCTTTTGTTGTTTTTGTTGTTGTGATGATTATTACTTTGCTATTTGCAAGATCTACAAAGAACAATATGGCAATGAGATTTAAGTAAAACCTTTACATACAAAAGAAAAACAAATGAATTCTCAAACTATGTGCAGATCATTCAGCACAACAAAACACAAAACCATTTTAAGAGAGTGATCAGCCAAGAAGTGGTGAGCTTTACTTACTAATAAGATAATGGCTTTGTGAACAGAGAATTTACTTTCAAGAGTAAGCAGTCAACTGTTTGGGAGCATATCAGTCATGAGAGAATATGCTTCTCCAAGTCATTGCTCTAACCCACCTTTATATGAAGTGAATCAGGCAGCAACAAGTGGATGTGACAGAGCTTAGCTGAACTAAACGACTGTGAGCTTGCAGAGCTTTTCTTTGTCACAGTTAACCACCTCTTTCGAGAGGATGTTGGCAGTGCTACTGTACCCAGTAATGTCTGGATTTGCACAGCAAAGATGCATGTGGGTCTGCACTGCAGGTGGAGAAACACCATGAAAACGCAGTTGTGTTTAGTGGATATATTAGTCAAGAAAAGGGAGATGGCAGTGAATAACAGCTTTTTTTCTTCTTATTCTCTTTTGGTAATGAAGAAATTACAGTTTTCTCCATTCTGGTCCCTCTGAGAGGTTTCCTCCTGCACTCATGAAAACTCTATGACTCCCATTTTCTAAGTCTCCATTCAGCACAACACGCCTGCATCTGTGCACAGCAGCTGCAACCCACTGATGTCTGATTGCTGGACTGTCTTCAGCAACAGATTTCCAAACAGCTGTCAGATTTCTGCCAGCAGAGAGGTTGACCTGGAGATTTAGGCTAGCATACAGTTTTCTTTCATTACTCACTGAATATTTCACTGGAGTTGTCCATTTGTCCTCCAGAAAGACTGTCAAGTGGGTTTTACTTCTACTACTCCATGGAGAATAATATCAGGCCATTTAAGCATTGAGTATTTTGAGAAAGGCACTTCAGCTAGCTCACAGCATCACAGAATGGATAAGATTGGAAAGGACCTGTGAAGGTCCAACCAGCCTAGCCCAACATCGCTGCTCAAGGAGGGACCAATAGAGCACCTTACTCAGGATTGTGTCCAGATTGCTCCTGAGTATTTCCAGAGAGGGAGACTCCACAAAGTCTCTGGGCCTTCCATTGCTCCATTGTTCAGTCACCTCCACAGCAAAGAAGTTTTTGACACGGCTGAACAATTACCATTTACAGGAGGAGTCCATACCTGGGTGTGATTTTTATCTTTTCCTAAGCACAGCTGCAGGATAAAAGGAAGCCTGGTAACATCCAAGGGCACTAATCCATGTGTTATCTGCGTGGTGGTTACATGTTGTAAAGAAATCATCTGTTCTTTCCACAGGTGCAACTCCTCCACAAGACCTAGTGAGTGAGATGCTCTGTGATAAACTTGGGTGGCACAGATGTTTATTTTGCCTGAAAGTCAATCAGCAAAATAAAAACAAATATCCCATTGCCCGGTAGAGTTGTTTTTACTGCAGCTGTCAGGATGAAGAGGGAAGAATGGGTCAGCTGTTTCAAAGAAATACAAGGAAGCTCAGTGAACATCACATGCATCATCAAATAATAGACAAGTTAAAAATAGAAATGCAGGGATTCATACATAAAATTGGAAAATTTGACAAAAAGTTCATGGACGGCTTAATATGCTGCTCATAAGATAGCATAAAACACAGTAGTGTTTGGGCTGATTTCCTGTTTCACCTCAAACTGTTAAACAGGAAGGTGCTCTTGGAAAATCATCAAGTGTGTCCTTCCAAAATATCTGTGTTGAAATTAATGAAAGACCAGATCTTTTCTGACAAATACACATCCATCACTTTTTACAGTAGATACTCTAATTGCGCATGAAGAAAATAAAATGTGGGCACATTTTAAGCAGAAGCTGCTGCCCTTTAATGTGAGACAACAGGGAACAGGAAACGTTTTTTTGTTTTTAACACTGAACTCCCAGTTTCTCTGTTTGTGATGTGCATGCAACGATTCTGCAAATGCAAATTTTTTAGGAAACAGCATTTAAAAGGTTCCCATGACAACATAGTTGAAGAATGAATCTCAGACTGACTAAAAAAAGTCTTCATTATTTTAACTGCCCAATTTGATAAGCAAATTATAAAATATAAGAACAGGTATTTTATTTTTAATATATGTTCATTGTCAATTATCTCTAACAGAGCTAATAATTAATCTTGAATTATTAGGATAATTCCCTAAAGTTGAGAAACAGTCATGGCCCTCCACTTTTAAATATGTCAGGAAGCAAGCTGATGATTTGACCCAGGCATTTCACTAATAGGGCATAAGAAGAATATAAGAGTATATTTATGCACATATGTAGGCTTTACTGGCTTACAGCTCAATGTAATTTGCCACTTGAGTACATTTTGGAAAGAAAACAATAAATCTGATGTAGACAGAGATAGAAGTGACAATTAGAAAGCAGGTAGAAAGAATACGGGCTTCATAAAGTATTGTGCTTTTGTAAAACTCTAAATACTGCATTTTACCATCACATCTGAAAAGATAATTCATATTGGCTTTCTGTGCTATGAACTGAAAGACTGGAAGAACTGTAATAAGAGGCTACTCATGGATGTCACAGAATTTCCTTTTCAGACTATTTTGGTGCAAGGTATTTAATGACCTGGAAAACAAAGTAGATTAAATCTGAGAGCAATTGTACATATTTTGGAGGGATACTCTGGTGGCCTCAAGTAATGAAGGGCAATTATGACTGACTGGTCATGGAAAACTCAAGTCAAATGCATTATGGAGAGGGCAGCAAACTTCAGCAGGGAGGGGCAGCTGTGACAAAACTCACTACAAGAAGTGGGTCTCACCTAGATAAAAAAGCAAAACAAAGTGAAAAAGAGCTGATAAGTAGGTATCTAACACCCAAATTCAGCCAGAAGCTGGATTGATGTAACATTCCATGGAAATAGATCAGAAAAGATCAAGAGAATTGCCACAGTCCTTAACCCAGCTAGGGACAGGGAATTTGCCTTGTAAAGTTCCCTTTTTCTTCTAGTGGATCCCACACATGGGCAAAACCCCAGGCATCTTTCCTGGGAATGGCTCTGTCCCAGTTCCAAGAGTGGCAATCTGGTCAATCCTGTGAGTGATCATAGCAGATAAACCTCAGAGCTGCAAAATACACAGATGCCTTTTTAGCCAAACTACTGTGCCCTAGAAACCAACAAGAAAAGGAAGTTATCGTGGTCCTACTAAACAGCTACTCCCCACTTCCTTACCTCTCAGAAAAAACAATCATATTAAGACATGCACAGAGCATTTTGAATTATTAACAAAAAATTATGTGAGAGTTGGACAGCCTCACATGACATCTATGCATATTATAGCAACCACATAAAATTTACAACTTTCATTTTGAATATCATTTAGAAGACTTAGTTTGCTCCCCTTCTCTTTATTAGTAATCTAAGTGCATGCAAAGAAAATAAAATTGATGATTACTTGAATTCAATCTAAAAGGAAAACAAAACTCCAATTAGACTGGTAGCAAATAAAAGAGAAACTGGTATGCTCAACTAATTGAATATTACACTGAGCAGTTCATTAACTCCACTAACATTTCTCAGCATAAAATGATGATTGAGTATTGCAATTTTAAAGAAAAGCTTTAAGCTCATTCACTAAATATATTTAAATGGCATTTAAGGAAAAGAATATGACCTTTCATTAAATGGTCTCAATGCATTTAACCTGAACAGGGGAGACTTATGCTGGTTGACAAGATTTTTGAGGGTGAAGAAGAGGTGAAAAAGAGGTGATGCTATGTAAAAAAATTTTATAACAGTTTGTGTTAATGTATGCAGTCTTGTAAAATTATTTTTATATTTAATAATTCCATAGGTGGCCAGTACACTCTGTGAGCCACTCTGGGCTGGGATTTCTTACCCATGACTTGTGGGTTTAGGATCTGACCAGAGCACACAGGGACAGGACTCCTCTAAATCTGGATGTACTCATGCAAGAAAATATTCGTGTACCAAGGCCAGTTCTTAATGAAACTAGAAAAGCTGAGTCAATTGCAATTCTCAAACAGAACAGCTGAAGCTAACTCAGAGCAGAACAAGGATTTCATCTATTTAGTACTGTATCTCTTTTTTTTTTCTTCCCTTCCTCCTGTTAAATTAAAAATTAATTAAAAGGCATTTCTAACTCTTTAATCATTCTATGTGTCTGCAAAGCCTAAGGCATTGCCTAAAATGCCACAAGGGAAGCAAAGCCAAACAAAGAGCTTGGATATGGAGCTTTGGAGGAAATCTACACTTTTTAAATCCAGGCCAGACATGGTGATGGGGATTTCAGCAGCCACAAGCTGTCCTTACGGTTCTGCTGAGGGTTCAGAGCTGCAGAGCCCACAGCTCCTGGGACACTGGCACTCAAAAAGGCTGTGCAAGGGCATCAGTGAAGGGTGCAACATTGCCAACTCCACACTTTTTAATCTGTGCCACCTACAGCAAGGAGGAACTCTGCCACAGTGCCAGGATGCCATTAGGGTTAGGGTTGAGTGAATAAAAGAGCCTTTAGCTCCAGGAACACTGGGGCTGGAAAAGGCATGCCAAGGCAATCCCAGCAGGGCCCCAACATTGCTGCTCCTCCATCTTTTGAATTTGCACTCCCCACAGATATGGGCACCTCAGCCCCCTGACAAGATTCTGTTTGGCTTCAGGTTAGGCTGGAGAGAGCAAAAAGAGCCTACAGTTCCAGGCACACATGGAAAACACATGCCAAGAGAATCATGGCAAGGCCACAGCATTTCTGCCACAACAGCTTTCACACTAGGGCCATGCATGCGGATGTGCGCCTCAGCTGCAGCACCAAGCTTGTTCAAAGCTTAGTAAGAAAAACCTGATAATTCTGAAATGAAGTGAAACCAATGGCATTGAATGGAATGAAAAGGTAGTGCATCTAATTGAGCTGAAACTTTACATTGGTTTCACTTATTTCAGAATTTTTATATTTTCCAATTTCATTTAATGTCATTTTATTTCCTTTCCTGTCTTTCTATTCATGTTTCTATTAATTCCTTGATTTCTCAAGGTATAAGAAAAAGAAACTATTTACACAGAAAACATCTGACAATAAACAACACCAGATGGCTCTCTCTCCCATTTTTTCCCTGATTTGAAGGAACCCCTTCTCCCTGAAATAGAGTCCATTTCCCCTGCCTTAAGCAATGAGGTGAGGTGGTATCAAACAACATCCAGGTCATAGCCATGCCCCCTCCCAGCTATTGCAAAAAGTTAACCCTGTTCTGGCCAGACCCAGGGTAAATGCATCTGTCAGAAAGTGCAAAAAATTATTTTGCATTGTGTCATTATCCCTTGAGTTATTTTCCTTAATGATCAAAGACACAGTTCAAGGTATGATATGGAAAATAATTATTAATGACTGCAACCAGTGAAGTTGAAAGCTGCCTTTCACTATCATGGGTCCAGGCTCTTCCTACTGTGATCTGTGCTCATTCAAATTCCTGCAGTCTGCATACACTATCACGTCACAGCCTCACATAAACCAACACACTAATCACAGTACCACCTAAAAACAGGAGCTAACCCTTCTTACAGTTTCCCATATTTCTGCTCTTCTTAGGGATGGGATACTAGGGATGAATAGCTCTTCCGCTAAGCAGTTCATAGAATCATGGGATGGTTTTGGTTGGAAGTACCTTAAAGATTATCTAGCTCCCACCCCCCTGCCATGGGCAGAGATGTCACCCATGGGATCAGGCTGCTCAGGGACTCATCTGATCTGGCTTTGAACACTTCCAAGGATGGGGCACTCAAAGCTTCTCTGGGCATCCCGTGCCAGAGCATCACTGCCCTCAAAGTCATGAATGTATCCTATCCAAATCTATCTTCTTTCAGTTTAACCAGGAGTATGTTTGTACTTCCTTTACTCTAAATTATTCTAAATGCTCCCTGGAAGTCTCTGGCAGCAGAAGTAGATTTAGCTGAAAATAAAAATAACTTCCATTGCATAGTGGAAGAGAGATATACAGCCAGTGGAAATCAGGAAACTCCAAAAAGTCTTTGCATTTAAAGCCAGTGACCTACAACTTGACTTAATTATAAGGTCAATGGGAAGAGTTCCCCTCAGCATACTGAACACAGAAAGGGGACCCAACCCCTGTCTGAATCTGCAAAGAGTTGCTGAAGCAGGGCTGAAGGAAACAAGTAATAAGTATCAAGTCACTTGTGGGCTAGCTGCCAAAGAGATACCACTTCTTCTGCCAGCAACATGACTGGCAGTAAATAATCACTGAGCCAGCCTGACAGCGCAGTGGGAAGGTGAGGAGACTGCCACATTTCGTTCTCCAGCAGAGCTGCAACAAACCCAAGGCTTGCTGCTTGGCAAGGGAAACACTGCCGTTAATTAGTGACATCACAGGGAGAGGCTGATCGAAGCTGAACATCAACTGATGCTCATTCTTCCCATTTCATTTGTCAGGAACACAAAAATCTGACTTGAGTGCTGGAACATGAGCATGGAAAAGACAAAACCAAAAGCCACAACACAGGGTGTGTCCAGCCCTCTTGGTCAAAATCATCAGTGAAGAAAATGCACAGGAGAGGGCTGTTCTACTCAGAAAGTGACTAGGTAAACACATTAAATTCTGTCCAATGCAACCAGCAGGGCAAATCCCATACTGGCAGAACGAAGAAAGTTCATACTCCAATGCCAGAGGAACTGGGACAGCAGAACTTGTCCTTGCACTAGCTGTTATTTGCACTAGCTGTTATTTGCCCAGTCTTGTATTGAAAATCTGGCAGATGAAAGCCTCTTTCTACCCATTCTAAGTGTTAAAACATGTCTCAGGGGTTCAGGGTTTAGGAGGTAGGCAGAGAAAAGAAACAAACTCTAGTCCTTCTAATCTGACCCTATGCAGGAGAGAGGGCTTTGTCTGGAAAAAGGTTTGAATCCCTAAACCTTTTAGCACTGATGGAGATGATGTATCACAGTGCAACCTCCCCATCCCCACAGTGAATATCTTCCACACAGATGAAGTGAGTGCTGAAGAAAAAGTTCAGATCTTGGTCGAACTTGGGTGTGAATCTAAACAGATACTTTTTAAGCATTGTCCTCACAGGTTGGTAGGTTGAACATCAAAGCTCGTGGGTGCTACAAATATGTGTGGAAAATTCCAACTTAAGTCCTCACATGGAAAATAATTAATCAGTAGAGCTGCACAGATTCATTTTACAAACATCCAACTAGAAAAATTAGAAAACACTGCTCACAGACTCTTTTTAAAGGTAGTTTGGGATCACAGACCCATCACTCAAGAGTCCAGGACCATCTGATTGTCTGAGATTAATTTTATAATTCAAGAAAGCATTCAAGCTCAGCATATCTTTTGGTGAAGCAATCATCTATCACAGAATATATTCTGTGTTAGAAGGGACCTACAAGAATCTTCAAGTCCAACTCTTAAGTGAATGGCCCATACAGGGACTGGACCCACAACCTTGACATTATTAGCACCAGGCTTGAAATCAACTGAGATCATCTCAGAGTCAATCAAAGGCTTCACACATTAGCTGAAGAAATGTCAGCAGAAGTTAATTTATTTTTTAACTATTTCTTTTGATCTCAGTATTTCTTGCTCTAATGAGAAAAATAGTCACCAGGTTTATGAAAACTACAATTTAATTAGACAGTTTGAAATCAGCAGCTTCAAGAACATCACAAAGGAAATTTCTAGTCCAACAAAATTCAAGAGCACTCAGCATCTTCACGGAATTACAGCACACTGTTTTCACCCCTCCTAAATATCCAGCTTCTCTCTCAAGCTTCCAAAAAAACCCCTGCTGATATCTGTACAAGATGTCTTCAGCATCCATACAAAAACTTACAGACCAGAATACCAATGTAGTTGTAATTTCACCTGCACCATGCACACATCCCCAGCTGAGGCAAACCAGGGTAGTTCTGCTAATCTTTCTAAGGCTCTTTGGCAGCATAATCCTTACTGTATCTAGCTCAGCCAAAGTTATCACTCCACAGCCTCACTAATGGGCCTTGCTGATCTTGGTCATATTCCTGCTCTATCTGGACAGCAGTGAAGTAAATCTCCAGCAGTGCAGGCTCTCCTTTCACACAAGCCACTGGAGTTTATTGAACAGCAGAACACACCCATGGGATGCACGGAGAACCCTTTTTCCCATGCTGGAGAGCAGTAGTGATGTTGCAAAGAGCCTGTTCCATCATGGGAGGTAAGAGGCAGGCAGCTGACTCCCAGGCTCACATTCATTGAGTGCTCTGCATAAAACCAACAAGGCTCTGTGGGAATCATAGTTGCAGTCGATCTACATGCAAGAGAACAGGATTATAAATGCACCTGTTTTGCTGCCTCAGCATCAAGCCTGATCAGATGATAAATATAGTTGCTGAATAGTGCAACAATTGTTATCATGGAAAAAAAACCAAAAGAGTGAAGCAGGACTGGTGAGAGAGAAGAATTAATACTTCAGTTATGAAAACCAGCGAGTGTAAATATCTGCTTCTTGGGGGACTGACCAAGGAGCATTTTTGCCCTTGTCTATTGTGATGCCCCACCCTTATGGGGAAACAAGCACCAAACATTCCTAGATACACATGTCTGAAAGGAATGAAAAAAACCAGAGGGTCAGCAAAAACTCAATGTTTTATTAGTAAATTACACACTTGGCGAGGAAAGAGGTGTGTTAGTTCCTGACCTACTATATAAGCACAGTAGTGGGTTTTGGATAAAGGGGTAAGATAAGGAAGTGAGAGGAAAGAAAGGAGAGAAGGAGAAGAGATAACTAGTCTTGGTTTCGTTGTCAGTCCAGATGATGGGATGTCCAGGGTCATAGGGCTGCCTGGGCTTGGTGGGGATACCTTTTTAAAGATAGATTTCTCACTTCCTATGCAGATTAGTTATTATGCATAGCCCATTCCTCAAGACTCATCTGGAAATGGGCTAGAGGGCTTCAGAGGTCTTTGGTGATCTTGATCCCTCCCTACAGTCCATGCCTATTTCTCATTCCTGCTCTTGCACTGTACTATGTGCTTATCTTCAGGAACTGGAACGAGGATGTTTATCCTGGAAAATGCTGCCCTACCTCTGCATGACCCTTCTCCAGCCACATTTTGTTCTTTCTAACAGCTGGTTTTTACCAACAAACTTTGGTTGACTCCACAGCCCTCCAGCCACTGGTGTTTGAGACATATTCGCTAGCTCCTTATCTCCTGGGATTCTACATCTCTTGACACTTTTATGGACGTATTTCATAGCCTTGATAAACTGAAGGGAATAATTCAAATGCTCTCTAGTGCTAGGTGAAGGGATGCTTTGGTTTTACAAGCTTAACAAAGTCAGCACCTTCCGTTAGCATTTTATATGCAATCCAGACTTATGAACCACTCATGATCTGGCAGAGACATGAGGATTAAAAGATTATGTAAACAGTTTTCCTGAATAGGCAGCTTTCTTGGCTTCAAGTCAAAGATATTACAGAGAAATAGGATTTAAGAGAACATTCAGTGTCTATGATATCAGGAATATGCTATGTGGTAACACTCACACAGTGCTATAGTGAGTAACAAAAGAGGACCTCAGCGTAATAATGCTAAATGGATAGTGCAGCTTGTATATTCCTTTGTGCTTAGCATCTACCCTTATTTCCAGTACCAAACTGGTGTTTTATCAGCCCACTCTTCGTTTTCCATTTAGCACAACATCACAAGAAGAAGCAAATGAACTGGAAAGGATTAGGTGATTGTGAAATAAGGGTGGTTGGTGTAACACAGAAGGTTCTCAACAGCCTAAATATCTTTGTCTATTGAGAGAGACAACCTTCCATTCAGAATTACCTCTCCTTTACTGCTGAGTTGACACAGTACTGAGGGAGAGGGAACACAAAATGCTGCGTTTAGCACAGGTAACAGAACACTCCAAAGAATACTGAGTCCACCAGTAAAAATCCAAACACATCCAATTATTTCAACAGCAAAGCACAAAGGAGTGATTTGTCACTTTTTTTGTTTACTTGCTGAGATCCAAAAGTACTTATAGCACTGAAATTGTTGATAGAAATACATGCATGTTTGTAATATGCATTTTGCACAGAGTATTGTGAGTAGCACGGATTGTGACTGGCACTCTGCAGCACACTGTGATCGATGGCTGTGGTTTACTCTCAGATAGCAGCTCTGCCTGGCTGAAGACTTACTGTTTACCAACTTCCTCCAATGCAGTGGGGCATTTCCCAAACACTCGTGGGATGGTACAACCCCAGGCTTTAAGAGTGAGGTGCAGCACATATGTATGTCATAAATGAGACAGCTACATTGGTAGGAACTAATTTTAATTAAAGTATTACATGAAAGCAAAACTAGTGTTGCTCTGCAGGAGTCTTTTTTTTGATGGGCATCAAAAGGCAACAGTTGTTATCTTTGCGGAGCTAGAGTTTGATGCAATACCACAAGCTGGACCCCTCACATCCATATCTGCCAAACATAGCAGGAACTAATTGTGTTTTTTGCAGCTGACACTTCATGCTGAGAAATAAAAATGGAAAGTAATCTTGTCCCCTCATCTACCAAGACATATCAGCATGGAAGTCTCTTACAGGTGCTTCCCCAAGAGAGGAAAATTTAGCAGAACCACATAGGAATTTGGGCAAATCAAAGCGTTCGTAATCATGCCAGAAAATTTATGCAGCAAAATTCCCTTATGGACATTAGCTCTTATTTGAATATTTGCCTTATGCAAATAAATCCTGATACAGCCTCAGATTTTTTATTGCCCTTCAGGATTATTTCTCCCGTGTTCTAAATCTTCTCCTGAAAGAGTTTTGTGTGGCAGTTCACTGAGAGATCTTTCAATCCACAATGTCCACCCATGGAGGTAATCTTGCACTTTGTGTTTAATGTGAGCAATAAGGCTTTATCTCCAGGTTTGAGAAACAAAACAAATACACAAAAACAACAACAAAAAAGGACTATCAGAATCATATGTACAATCTAAGAAAGAACAAAGAATTAATCAGCTCTAAGAGTCTAAATCAAGTTAAACGAACAAAAATACATTCATAAGTTAGAAAGCTCATTAAAATAAAATAAAAATAAAATTAACATTTTTCAGAGTGCTAATTAACCACTGGAACAATTAATGTTGACATGTGGTAGATTTTTCATCATTTGCATACTTCAGATCTACACAGAGCTTCTTTCCAACAAAGAGCACTGCTGTTCACACAGTTGTGTGCTCAATATGGGAATTATTGGATGAGAGATTCTGATCCTTGTAGCGATATAGGCAGACCAAATATTGCAGTAGCCTGGGCTGACCCTGAAATCTGTGAATTTCCAGCCCAGAAGGGCCATATGCAATTGAAGCAGCAATAAATGGCACATCTGGTTGACCGCCTGAGGACAAGAGAAAATTCCAGTTGAGGGAATCAGGAGCACTAGCTCTGGCACAGGTACGTGCAGAAGGCCATTTAGGATGGCACACTGTGCCAACCACTAGCCTGCTCTCACGGGGTTGTGTTCATGAATTGCCCATTCAACAGCCTGAGCTTTTTCATTCTTCTACCACAAACAATGAAGAGAAACTGTACGTACATACACCCTTGCACATACTTTTGTTAAAAGTGTTTTGGTTCTTTGTAAAATGTCAGCTATGAAGGAGAATCCAGTAATTCCCATTGCACAATGTGGCAGGTCTGTGGAGTGTTTGTTGCCTACAGCAGGTATTTAATTGGCAAGTTTGTTTCAAGTAGGTTGAAACAATTAAAAAAAATTCTCCAGCTTTAATAAACTGATACCCTACTGCTCACCCTAGAACAACCCTTTCGAGAGGAAGCACCTTACATGGTCCTGGTATGTTGTTTTATGTCGGTGCCCCTAGATACCAAGAAGCATGAAGCCAAAATGAATATACTGAAATGCTTCCAGCATGAAGCTGCTCTTTTATGTAATTATGCCTGCTGCTAATAAGTCTTCCATTACAGTCATGGCACAGGTTTTGCTACTCCATTAGAAATGATTGGTTGGAATTTAAAACACTGCTGCAAGCATACCAATTTTCACACTGAGCTCAAATTGTCAGACTTCAAACACTTTCACCCTCCATAAGTGACAAGGTTGGGCCATGTTATAACAGCTGTTACCTAAAGGAAGGGTCGAATTTATCACTTGAACTCTCCTTGGGATTCACCTGTAAAGTACTGATGTGGCAGGGGCCGGGAGGGTGGTAGGAGCTGGCTGTCCCCCCGGACCTGGTCCCCGCTCCGCATAATTCCACCGGATCCGGAGTGGGCAGCCCCCAGGGTCCCGCGGCATGGCACAAGTCTCCCAACCACAGAAATTCTAGCAGGAAATGTAGTGAGACAGAAGAATGAACTGGACTTCATCTCTGTTCTGCTAGGGAGGTTTATTTGGGGTATGGGGAAAAGGGGTGCAGGGAAGGAGAAGGGGGAAAGGAGACAGGGCAGGTAGCAGGTGCTAGCAGCGCAGAGATGGAAGACCTCTCTCTGATGCAGGCACGGGCTTATAAGGGGAAAAGAATGGGCGGGATTTTTCTCCCCTGGAGCCAGTTCCGGGAGATGGCGGGGGAGAATTGACAGAGGGAGCACACCAATAGGTTTTCAGGTACAGCAGAGTGCATATTTCAAAATGAACCAATGGCATACAGAGCAGGGAAACAAAGGGAGCACATGGAATCCTAAAAACCCACATTGCTACAAAGTACTTTACTGAAAACAAGACTGGCTCTGACCATTTCTGGTGTCTGTGTGAACTCCAAACTCAGACATCAGGCTCTAAAAGTGGGCTTTGCTGCATAAATCCCACCACTAACCAGCATTGTCTGTGGTGTGGCAGCTTGCCTGAACAGGTGAACTCATAGGTAATTCAGTTTGAAATTTCTGACAAATTTCCTGTAAGAAAAACTCTAAAAGAAATTATCAAAACTACGACCATATGCAATACCTTGAATTTTACTCCAAGATGCTTGATTTGGTCTTATGTATTAGATAAAACCCACAGTGACTTTACACTGAAAGTTACAGAACACATTTTCTATTTCTGAAGTGCCATTTTATTTAAACATTGACCTGTGCCAGAGCCATTATCCACAGACCACTCAGTTCCAAAGCCATATTCAAATGCACACTGTAATTAGTTAGCTGACAGCCTTCAAGCCCAAAGAGAGGGGGGATTTTGCTAGAGCAAGCTTCTCATATATTTTTGTGGTTTTTTTTTTTTAAAGCTATATCAGCATTAAGACACATACACACAGGAGTGTAAAAATGCAGGTCTCTACATGTGAGCCATGGTATTCATGTCTGTCGAGGTCAGTGAAGCTTCGACAGCCAAGCACCTCACCTGACAGTGGACATGTTCTCACCAGCCCATGAAATCACACTTTTGCACCACTGTCTGTAAGGAGTTGATGTTCATTCAGTTGTTTGCACATAAATCTCTGCTGCCCTCTCAAAATCACTACAAGATCCCACAAAACCTGCCCTGGCAGCTGTATGAGTACCTCCCACACTTGCACCATATCCAGACCAGCCCTGGGTGGGTGTCCCAGATGGCAACAGCCCAAGCAGCACCAAGCACCTGAGAATATAGAACGGAGCACACAGCCTAAATGCACTCAGAGTTTAGCAGCAGTGTAGAGGCCCAGCTCTCCTGTAGATCCATGCATTTGAGGGCTGTAACCTTAAGCAGTATTCTGCAGCTGATGAACTCAGGGAGAGCATTTTATTTTTCTTCCTTGAACAGCGCCTTAAAAAAGAACCCAACAAAATACAGCAAAAACCTCTGCTAGAAGTTTTCTAGCTCATTTTTCTCCACAAAAATTTTTCTCTTTACCACTATCCCTACATTTTACTGCTTTAAGCAGCAGCTAATTAATGAAATAGAAAAAAATAAGAAAAAAAAAAAAACCAACCAACTAACCAGACAAGACCAACCAAGAAGATGGCTCCGATTCAGCTGCACCTCACACCTCCACGATGCCAGGTGGGGAGAGAGGCCCAAGATTAAGACAAAGTTCTCTCTAGAGTTCTCTTTACATCACAACTTCAGCATATTTAACAAACACAACCCCTTTTATACGAGATTACAACCAGAGAAAGAGCTTTTTAATGTGTGAGGCGCACTTCCACACTGCCCTCTTGTGTCAATAACCAGGTTTGCTGAACCTGAGAGCCCAACATGCTCCAAATACTTCAGTGAGGAGACTAATACATTTATAAGGTGGGTTTATCTGCCTGTTCCACTCCAAGGGAAGGAGGGGAAGAAGGAATTTCTTTTACTCACATTTGTCAATATAATAAGCAAATGCAGACTTGAAGGAACCTTGTTTAAACCAGGACTTTAACAATGGTGGAAATTCAACTTCAATTCTTCAAGGGTTTCAACTTCAGCTCTTTGAGGTCCACTAAATTTGAAATTCCACTCATTTATGCACAATCAAGCTAATGAAATAACCCAATTTTTTTTGCAGACATTTTGTGGGAAAATGAAAATGGAACCCGCATGGAAGTACTCAACACCATTTAGGAGAAGCCAGCCTGGCCCAGAGCACACCACTCCAGGCTGCATCACAGACCATAGGTTGCTGAATTTTCTCTCCTTCCGTTTTTCACCACCAGCCAATTTCCATGCCCAAATGATTCCCATGGACAGGGAAACATAACTGGGCTCAAGATGCAAAAGACAGCATTGCCATCCCTAGCTTTTGTCACAATTTTGCTGCATAACATAGTGCTGGGAGAGGGGAAATCTTGGACAAGATAAATTAATTGGTTAGAGGTTGAGAAACTTTGACGTGTGACAAAAAAAAAAAAAAAAAAATTATGTCTTCCAGCGTATTTCAGGGCTGGTAATGGAGACTGTAGCTGTCTGGAATTTGGGGATGGGGGAAGTTTATAGGTTCATTATTGTAGATCCTGTCTACAATAAAAGAAGCCTGAAAACTTCCTTGTAAAGAGGCATCCACACCATCTCCATCAGGTATGTGCCTTAACAGAGAGCCAGATCTGCACAGCACCTAAATTGGTTTCCTATTCTGAATAGCTCTCAGGGAAGCAAGCTTCTTCCACAAGCAGCAGAGAGGACTCCAGAGAGCTGTGTGAGCAGGCAGTATGACCATCCCTCCATAGTCTGTACTTGAAGACTAGGGTCTTCATATCCCAGTGCTCTCCTCTGTGGTCTACCATGTCATTACTTACCACAACAGTAAAAACCAAATTAAATAAATACCTTTACCAGTCTTTAACTGAATACAAAAAGCCAATGCCATGTTTGGCTGATGAGGCATTTTAATGGTTTTTTTAAGCAAAAATTGAAAATAACGTTTGGCACTTTGTAATTTAGCAAGCAGAATTCAGCTACAAGCAGGAGAAAATACACGAGGCCCACAGAGGTGAAGTTCTCCCACTACACCAAAACAGCACCATCTTCCTTGTTGCTCCATCTATCACAGCCACAATCTCTCTTCCCAATCTGTGAGCTCTCCTACCCATCCCAAGATCCCCCGAGGGTAAGGAGCACCCTAAACTGCTTTGGCAGCCTCACTGCAGCTCTTCATAGTGCCGTATACAAGTGCACACTCAAGAGCCCTCCTACACCTCCCAGCTGTCCTCTTCCTCAGTTTTATACACAAAATACTCCCCCAAATTCCTCTGATCCATAGCCTATGTTTTTTCAATGCTTCCAAGGATAGGGACACAGAGGGGTAGATAACTGGCCATGAAAAGATTTGGGGAAGCCACTGATCAAAGCAATTTGGAAGCCACCACTGAGAGACACATAATGCACATTCCAGCTGTATTTTCAGGAGGAGCAGAACCTAACCCAAAAACTCAGCACCTCATTTTTAGCAACAGCAGAGAAATTTGGGGCAATAACCACCTCTTTCAATTGTGTTTCAGGGACAAGCATACAGTCTCACCACTGGTACTCAATGCTGAAAGGAAAGAGCATGAGTACCTTGACAAGAGAGCTGCACACAGACTTTGGCATCTACTACAGATGACAAGAGAAAAGCAAGATCTATTGTTCTTGCACATATTTAGGTGAACAACTTAATCCTGTCAGAACAAATATTTTTCCCAAGATGAAATTTAAACAATTTTATATTTCCACACATTACCTTAGACATGTTTAGCTGAACAAAAAGGACAAAAACATTAATAAATGCAACGTCGGATTTTTTATTTACAAATATAAGGTAATTTAACAACTGTTCTCCACTCAGTTTGCAGAGGAAAGAGTGATAGTTACATTTTCCAAATGGGAAAAGAAAACTCTCTCCCTTAAATGGATTCCACAAAATATTATGCCAACACCACTGAGCAAACAGATTATTCTTTGTATTTATGTTTCAAAAAAGCACATAATTTTAGAAACCAGCATATGGAAAGCAAACACATTTGTGTGCATTTAAATGCAGCTTCATTTTAACCAAGAGAATTCACTTTCAGTATATGTCAAAAATAAAGACAGCAATTGCAAATATATATTTATATTAGCTATTTCTCTAACGCTCATTTCAAGAGCTTAGAAACAAAATATCCTCTTCATATACCATTGGAAAGTCAACTAGTTGATTATAAGCCTCAAAAATATTTTGAAGTTACTACTGAAAATATACTTATTCTCTCTTGCGCTCTCAGTACTTGAAGCTGAAAATGTGAAAGGATTTTTCCCAGCTATCTCCTTACTGCAATTACTTTCTTATAAATAAAAATAGTTATATGAAGAATACAAGGTATTGCTATGAAGACTAGACAAGCGAGAGTTACTCTTAGAAAAAAACACACATACACACAATATATATATTTATAGATCTACATCAGCAGCAATCACCTCTTCTTGTATCTGCAACAGTGGTTTCATATCTTCATTTGCTTCACATGGAGGTTGGTTGTCCAGCTGTTAGGGAGAGACACAAGAAACTGTAAGTAAAGTCTAGTTACTGAAGAATCTTTGTGACAATAATTAAATTTTTCAAGTTTAAAATACTCAGAAAATTGTATTTGCAACACTTATTGAAAATGGTAACACATACTGAGGTATACATTCTGAATTGAGCAATCCAAATTTAATGAAAAATACAAATTTGAGTTGAATCCAATTATAGCACTGCAAGTATTTCAGGCCAAGTAACATTTCACAGAACATGCACCTTACCAAGTTCTTAAGAATTATTTTCAGTATTAGCACAGGAGACAGAGTGACAGCTTTTCTAAATTTACCCTTCAATAATGAAATTAAAATTTGCTAAATAACTGTAACAATATAAATAACTTTTTTTAATCCTTTCTCTGCATATCTTTTTAGGTATCGCCAATACAGAGGTGTTTCACTACAATGTTCCAAGTTTAAACCACAGAATTAACATAAAAATGTGCAAAAATATCACATAATGAAATTGCACAGTCAATATTAATAATCCTACAGTTTATCAAACCTGTTAGCCATCATGTTGACAATCCAAACTAACAAATAATTAGCCCGGTTGATGTCAAATGCCAACTGCAAAAAATAGCAATCTGCATCACAGGCCAGAGCTGTGCTGCCAATATATTTTCACTGCAGTAATTGCATAGCTTGTTTTTGTGTTATTCAAATAGCTGATTGCAATTACTAATCACTAACTTGCATACTTTGTTCTGTACCTACAAGTTCTTACAACTCCTGATTTTACGTGTATCTCATACAATTATGTTCTGAGGTGCCCAGTGGCCCAAGTAGATGCAGTCTGAAGGGAAGGGAATTGAAACGTTTCCTCACAGATCAGCTCTGCTTCTGAAAGGCACTGCTGTGACTTTATGGGCTGTAATGTCAAAGAGAGACTAAATAGCAATTCATCCATAATAAAATTACTTATCCAACTCATCCAGCAATATTTCCCCCCAAAAGAAAAAAACAGAGATAAAAATAACATGAGCAAGCTCCAGAGTGAATTTCATACATTTAGGTGTTTCAAATAGGAACACAGTCCTGTTAAATAGGAACAGTGTAATCTTGTCATCAACAAGGAGATACCTTCTCCAAATACTAACTTAGACATGGTATGACCCAGTGCCCTGGATCACCTCCAGATGGAAGGGAGTGATTCTCTTCCTCCTTCCAGTGATCACAGCGGCATCCTTGCACTTAACATTAGCCTCTGTGAATGAGCTGTTACCCTCGCGAGTTTTCGGTTTCAGCGTGGGCACCACACAATCATTTCTGTGACTTCTCTTCATGGAAGTCAAAAGAAGCCTGAAAACAGCAATAGCATCAGATGCAGAGCTTCTCTTTTCCTGAGCTAGGTTTCGCAGCCAGCAGCTTCCCAGCTCCTGCTCAAACACTGCAGCATGAATATCCTGTTCCCTTCTCTGCCTTCTGATCCACTGTAAGAAAAATGTGCCGGACTCATAAAGAAACACGGACATTTTTCCCAGGAAGTAATTCCCTTCCCTGATTTTTATCATCCTAGAGAATTCCATATTTTCTACATAAAAATGAGCCATATAAAACTCCTGACACTTATCAAAGTTAGGAGGTTGTCTACCATCATCTATGACAGCAGAAAAAAAGACCTAAATACCACTATACAAAGCCTTAACATCATGCTCCAGTAAATCAGAATTCTGCAAACCATAAGATAGAAAAAAATTATACTGCACCTTTTAATTAAGATCTGTAAGTAAATCAATTCCTCCTGAACTTGTACCTAAATGAATAACCAATTACAGACCTATAATTCCAATAATAATAGCATCGCAAAAAGAAACCAGCATTTGTGCCACCTGCCCAAGATAAACTAATTGCTTTCCAGGTATGCATTAGGACTGAATTAAATACATATTGCAGCTTCCTTTTAAAAAAAAAATGTAGACACTTTTTCAAAAAGGCTTCTCCCTTATCAAGACAAGCCTTTTTAGCACCAGACAGCTCCTTGACACCACTTTCTCAGATTTATGAGGAAAGGAAGGTGACTATACCATGTTGTCTGCTTGAAGGTGTGTAATAACAAGTTGGTACAATCAGCTACCAAGGAGTTAGAAGTAAAGAATGACTACCCTACAAAAGACAGAAACTGGCAATCAAACCTTGCTGAACCTATTCACTAACTTAAAGCTAAACATGAAAGCTATCAAGTGGCTCAGCTGTGCAAACACTTGAGGTCGTACAGCACAGAGAAGAACTACAGTCATTCACACTGCAGTTGGATTGCCTTACTTTTAAATCTGATATAGCAGTCGTTGCAGAAGAGTTTGTTGTTTCGGATCCTGACTTCGGCTCCAGAGCGGGATCCACCAAGGTCGCATCCACAGGCAACGCACTGTATCACACATGAATAATTAGCAACTCCTTCCAAAATACTAAGAAACAAAAATGCTGTTCAAAAGCAGCTCAGATTAAGCTCAACAAAGCTTGAACCATAACCCCACAATCACTAGAAGCAAATGCATAACGATTAGTAGATCAAAATGCAACCAACCCTGAGAGAGTATTTTTAGGTGATGACTGGACAATGAATAGCAGAGATACACCAAGTAAGCAGACATAAAGCAGACGGTTTTTAGAGATTAGTTCATTAAATCTAATTTGAACTTTTGTTTCTCAGAAAACTAAAACTCATTTGGCACAAAAAGAATTTGTTCTCTAGATGGCAACAGGAATTTTGGCACAGAACACCTGGGTGTGCTACTTGCAGATTTCCATGTGGCACCACATGCTTCTGGTGCCCTCAGCCCCTTGGCACTCAAAGCAGCAAATGCTCAGGCACTCCCAGTTTCTTGGGTTTGCATCATCGAAACAAGTTCTGATTTGGAGAGATGGGGCTGTTTTAATTTTTCTTGCATAAACACATAAGGGACTTGACCACTGCCATGCTAACATTAAACTATTTAGCTATGGTGGCTAAACATGTTCTTGCTGTGAATATGAACCACATCTGGAAGGAATGCAATCCAAAAAATAATATTCCCCTTACTGAGTTTGCGAAGGACAGATAGTTTCACTGCTTAACCAAGTAATGAATCTTTTGGATGGCAGTCTGTTCAACAGCTCATTAATTTTCAGAAATTTGAAAAACAGAACTTGGCATTTTCTTATGTAGGTTATGAGCTACAGGTGGATTGTCTCACACAGAATACATGCCCTGCAGGAGAGAGAATGGCAGCTGATCACTATGGATTAGTCCTGTCCCTCCTGCTTAGGTAGGCAAGGCCAGGAAGAGCTTGGAGTCAATCCTTGGTAATATTCCAGGTGATGCACTTGAGCTGGGCACAGAAGACAAGTCTTCTGAACCAGGCACAGAAATCTCTTTCTTGAAGTCAGGGAACAAGTAGGGTCCAACAGCAACTCCAAGTCATAGTCTGATTCCTCATCTAGTTTGAGGGCAGGGGAACAGGACTGCTTTGCTGTCTTTTGCAGGCAGACGTTTATTCTTTCAGCTCTGTAAATACCCCAAGCTGATGGGAAATCATGTAAGTAGGTCTAGATCTCAGTGCTGGGCATAAGCTAGTACACTTAGTTTCTGACTAAGGCTGAGTAGCACAAAACACAGGTTGTGGTTTTGTTCTGTGTTTCATCCAGCCACGCTGAACTCTTCCAATATACCTTTACCTGGAAAACACCATATGAACACTGCTAAGGTTAGCTTAGAAAGGATGGGTCATCTTAAATTATTCAATTGCCAGGGTCCAGGCAATTGAATAATTTAAGATTTTTTTTAAGAGGAGCTGCTTTCTCTGGGAGTAGTGGTTTATCATGTTGTGATATTTCACCACCTATTTGAAGAAGGAACTCTTTGATCTCACTGTCAATGTGCTCATCTTACTTATCAAAGCCCTACTTGTTAGCTCTGGCATTTAAGAAACACTTCTAGAGTCGAGTGCTAAATGCCTGCAAATGGGACTGCCTCATGGAAATATGCATGCACCACGCTGCTGAGTAGAAGGCAAAGCAGGTGATTAGTAAGAACCCCTGTGAGCATAACACTGAGTAGCCATGCGTGCTCCTGATTAGTTCCTGCTCCTTCACGATGTGACTCCCAACTCTCACCTTAAAGCAATGTAAATGATAACAAAGACCAAGAGATTCAATGATCATGGCTGCTCCTTTGCCCAGAATGTTATTACAGTATGAACAGATTTTCTTCCCACTGACTGACCTAAATATAGAATGAAAAACCTTAAAACCAGCTTGAAAATGTTTAAAAGACAAAGAAGAGTTATCAGATTTTTTTTGAGTTTAAAAATAAAAAAACACATGGGTAAAAACTGGACTCTTAGGCTGCTTGGGGAAAATAATCTGAAAATTATTATTATTTAGAGTAGGTCTGAAAGCTAGGGAAAGCTGAAGTGCTACAATTTAGATCAAATTTACATAGGAACAAGTTAAGAAATTCTGTCATATTCTTGGCTCATATTTCATTGTGTAAAATACCTTCTACAAATAAAAGTATACTGTTAAGTTTGGAGAGTAAGAACACAGGTTTTGTGCTCCTGCCTTCTTAGTTGTGGGGAACTATCCAGAAGGCTAAGTCTTAGCAAGCATCCCTTCCAAGTCCCACCATCTGCACCTTGTTAGATAAAAGAAGGCTGGGCCTGGACATAAAATATGTTAACTCTTTGAACATAAGCCATAAGAAGGTCAGCTTTCATTGGTCTACTAAGGTGTTAGCAAATGGAAGTGAGAACAAGATAAGCAAATACGGTTAAGGCAATTTTCTTACATCATAAAGAACGTAAAAGCCTAGCTTAAAAAAAAAAAAGGGGGGGAGGCAAGTGGGGTGTCACTTTATCACTAAGTGCCTGAGAGGGTAAGAGCTAGTACAGTAGTGTTCACTGTTGTTAAATATAACACATGTAATTCTGTGGGGGATGAGTCTCTGGAGTCCTATCCCAAGGTATTTTTAAAATGTTTTAAGTACATAACACAGCAGAGTTATCTACCCTACCACAGCTGAACTCAACTTTTGCTTCAAAATATGTTGTAATTCTTGCTTTCTGCTCCTAGATTAAAATCAACATCCTACTCTGTAATTCTCCAGGGTCACGGCTTATGAGCATTCCTGAGTGCTCCTCAAGATTATATTGACCACATGCCAGGAAGCAGTGAGGAGAGACCAAGATGAGGATCATAAAGCGTGGGTTTCAGGAATCTTTTGTTAAAACAAACGGAGGAAAATAAATATCAGAAATGCCATCTGGAATAGGCTTTAGCTCACAATCATTTTGGTAACCAACACGCAGCTCAGAGACTGCAGATTGATTATCCAAGTTACTTTGTTTTTTTAACCAACGTCAAGCAGTGATGACAAACCTGGGGAATTTTCTGAGTGACTGGACTAGGGAGGTAATACCAGTCCATACTTCTATTATCCCCTCCAGCCAGAAAACTCCAGGTACTTAATCATCAATGTTAGGGGCAAGAACACTGCTGGTGAGTCCAGCACACTAAGTCTGCTCTTCAGCGCTGCCCAACATTTGTACCTTCCCATCAGAGGGGCACCCACTGACCTGCTGCGTGTCTGCAAGCCAGCCTGGGAGGCAGAAAGGGGAGACTGAGCCCGGGGAGCTGTCTGGGATGTGGAGGGAGATCTGGCAGAGGTGGCCACAGGAGGTGCTTTGCTGGAGGAAGGAGTGCACATGTAGGCTCGGTTTGAAGTGGACACCGGGCGACTCAACTCTTGACTAGAAGACAGAGATGAAGAGGATGCAGACTGGCTCAGCCACGAGTGGTGCCTCCATGAGCTTATTCTTGAAGAATCAAGATTGTCCAGAGACTCCCCTCTGTAACAGAGATACAAGAACCGCAAATGTAAATGGCAGTACGGATGGAGCAAGAGAGCTATATTCTGATTCTTTTAAGAGAAAGCCATTATCTTCACATTTTTAATATTTTCTAGGATTAATATACTTGTTTGATCACTCTGAGAAAGATTCTTCATGTACTGATTTTAAGTGTATGAGTAGCAAATTATGCTTTGTGTGCAGCCCTAGTTCTCATGGGAAAAAGCAGGCGATGCAGAAGAGGTGGCACTTAACAACTACTTAATAAAAACAAACCACTCTTCACTGCAGCCTTATCAGGCTGAACTGTATCAAAATCCACAGTACAGCAACAGACCTCAGATACCAGGTTTGTTTATGTTTTCTCCAAGGGATACCAGATCAAAAATACCAATCTACCCAGACTGGATAGCATTACCCAGGTACAAGGTGTTGGCCCAATAACCAAACACTCTTCTGACTGATAACTTGGCTGTTTCCTAAGTGACAAATACAACTTTCATACATTAAATAAAGCAAAAAATAAACCATCCAAACTTTGTGACATATTTCTATGTTAAAAAAGGTATACTCCTTAGCCATAATTCATTTCCAAAATAGGTAGCCATACTTAAATTCTTAAGCACATCTACAAATGAGAAGGCACACTATTGATTTCCATTGCTGCTATACCAACCAAGAAATAAGCAGTTGAATTATTTACAGGTCACATCCACATTTCTTACTTGCAAAAAAAACTATTTAATCCCAGCTCTGATACAGCTATTTCTTCTATCTGTGCTGCTATGCAGTTTACCTTACAACATTTCACAGACTCAATTTGTTTCTGCGCTCTGTAATACAAGCTGAAGTTCAGAATAACCAAACAAAAATATCTGATGAGAGACAGAGTTAATTTTTAATGCGATTCCTACCTCCTCATACTACTGCTGTATAGACTAACGGGCTCCTTATGTATACTGGAACTGCGCTGCCTAATCCAGCTGCTGTCCGTGTGGAGAGATGTTTTCTTTCTCATTTCCTGAAGGATTTGCTGTCTCTCCAATTCTGCTGCAGATAGGTTTTGCTCCTTCTGAGACTTCTTCTGTGACTCACCCGCGTTCCAGGACCTCTCTGAATACTTGCTCTGTGTACCTGTGCAGACAACATGTGCAAACTTCAGCTAGACACCTCAAGGCACAAAAGCGGTTATGGTCCTGTCAGCACTCTGGCTGTAATTCCAAAAGCTGTTGTTCATCACTCCATCCACAAGTTATTCCAGTTGCCTTTTACAGCCAGATAAAACATCATTACTAAATTGTTTTTATTTATATTTCCATTAAAGTGGCCTTTTATATAATGCTTAATTTAAACACATTTTCCTTCACTTCCTAAGTGTATATGCATAGACATTTGTGTGTACATACTCCTCTTTTTAAAAGGGCAGGGCCTCTTAGTGCCAGAATTTGAACTCTTCCTCCAATACAAACTGAACCATGTGTAAAATATATAGTTAAACAATGGGATACCTTCTTTCTCTTTACGAGTTCATACTATTTTCTTCTGTAAGTTGTCTCGGTTTACAAGAATTTTTTTTTCTTTCTTCAAGACACTAAACACACTGCTTTATATTGCTTTATATAGATATAAAGGGGAAAGGAAAATATTTCAAATAATTTCTCTGTCATTTGGATGATGTGTTAACTACTGATTGAAATGAAATTTATGGTATAGATGGTCTTTGAAAATTTGGAAGAGGAAACAAACAAGCTTTCTCCAATCGGTGTTGACATATCAAAAGGCAACAATTTTTTATTTTTTAGATCCAGTACCTGTTCTTTATAGTAAGAATAATTAAGAAAATTACTCAGCAATAAGCCATTCAACAGAAAATTCAATCCCTTTAAACAGTGCACTGACTATAGATTTCCTCTTGGATTTATTGCTATAGATTATCATTATAAAATACTGTGGAAATTCACTTGCTCTTTAGTTTCAATTACCATGCTTTAATGTATGAAAGGAACATTTTAAATCTGCAATACATCCTCTAATGCATCTACTTTTTTGATTACTTGTGATTACTTTTTTTAACCATGTTTTAGACACAGAATTAACTTGCACATATTTTTGACTGTAACATATTTATAAAATTGGTTTGTTTGCTTTGCACATATTCCTCTAATATAACTGAAGTCATGTAACTGAACTGGAGTCCAGGACACAAGACACTGTGGCAGTATCAAGATCTGACTTCTTGCTCTGTTACTACTACACTAACTGAAATTAAGAAGACAAAAAGTTGTATTAAATATACTCAGCATCTTGGTATGTGCAGATTTTTTTTGGTGACAGAGTCTACATATCAAAACCTCATATATCTTCAATTACATAACTACATGATTAATTCAATCTCATTTAAATAGCAGTCATTAAAATTTAGGCATCTTAGGGCCCTTTGTAATCACTGCTGCTGATGTCTTCGAGAGGGCAGATAATCGTATTTCTCCTATGGTTTTATGCTGACTGTATAAATGTCCTCTTGCTGCTGAAAATTCATTAAATTGGGGCACAGTATGAATTTACAATGCAGCTATCAAAAAGCACTCTGGCAATTAATTTTCTTAGGATGACTATATGTACACATCTTTTTTTTTCCTCCTACTCTCCCCCCTCCCTCCCTGCTCAAAAAAATTTAAATATAATGAAAATTATACAGTACTTACCATTTCTGATTGTGTTGAATTCATTCAGTTCTGTAGTTGACTTTGACTTATTCCTAAGGATACGGAAAACATTCATTTCTCTATCTTAATTTTACAAGACCTCATCACAGACAAAGCTCTTATCATTGCAGACCATAGAACCAGAGTCCTTTTCTTTTTTTCATTATCCCTCCCATCAACAACTTATGATTTACTTAAAACAAGAGGCAAAATATACCTAGACTGTGAGCAAAACACTTCCTCAAACACTGCATGCAGACTGTTTTTGGAAAAATTTATTGTTCATTGATTATACCAAACAGCATAATTTTCTAATGAGCTTTAGCCAAGAAATGTCATTCAACAAATGTCATACACAGGAAGACAAATGGCAAAAAGTTGGATTTCTGACATTACAGAGCAGAAGCTTCGGCAACACCTCTGTGCTATATTATTAGTCTCAATTAGTACAGCCAATTTTTTAGTATAAAATAACCACAAAGGAACAGAAATCCTTTGCTTGGTCATAAGCCAAAGCTGCTACATTAATGTGTTTACATGTCCAGCACTGGCTGCATAGCTGCATTTTGAGGGAGTCTCATCCTTTATCTGTACATAAATGAAGCATAAACTACATCACATCTTGTTTACCTAAGTTCTTACTGTCTGTCCTATGTGCTGACCTATTCTATTATTTAAGAAGAGGCTACAGTTTCACAGCTGCCTGTAGCACAGAGAAAAGCACTGTCCTTGTCACATATGTATCCAAGATGTAACTATTCAGCACATGCTCCTTCTGAAGTTAGATTTAGGTCTTCCATTAGTAACAGATCCATTAATTGTACAGTGTAAGTTTTGGAGGTCCTCTTTATATAAAAAAGGCATGCCCACTCTAAGTTTGAGAAGTGACCAAATACCCAGCAGAAGTCATCTCTCAGAACTACTGTGAGATGCGATCCAAAACACAGGCTTGATTTGTGAAGTAAGAGATGGTAACTTAAAAATTACTTGTGTAACTTAAAAGGGCAACACGCAATATCTGCCTGATAAATATGCTGCTGCTGCCTCTTACTTCCCTTCTTGTTTACTCTCTCAAGTTGCACAACCCTAATTGGGATGACTGCACCTTAGTTTGTAGAGTGCGCTCTGACACAACCACAACAGTATCTGAAATTGTTTTCCAGCCAGGTACCTCTAGTACCACTCACATATTTACCTCCTCACAGTTCTGTTTCTCCCAGTAGAATCCTACTGACTAACTGTTGCTTACAATACAGCATATAATTTGACAAATGTTTGGCTGCTTGTTTTTTCAATATGAAAATATGCCACAAAAACTGCAAAACACAGAAGCAATCCATAGTATACATTTAGCTGCTATGACTAAAGTTTATTAGAATTTAAGTTTTCTGATACAGAAATGGTGATGTTACAGTCTGTCTTGAGATTCAATATCATACATACCTGTCAGCAAATGACTGGCCAGGGTGCTCCTCAATGGTTTTAGAAACTTCATAACGCTCATAATGCCTATTGGGGAAAAAAAAAAAAAAAGACACATTATGTTCATATACAGAAAAAGACATACATAGACATAAATAGTTCCTAAGGGAAATATTAAAAATAGATCGTTAAGGGAAAAAAAAAACAATTTAAATTAACCCTCCCAAACAGTTAAAGTTCTAAAGAATCTTAATTTAGCAGTCAGAAATACAACTGATAAAAGCAGGCAGAAGAAGAAAAGTTGTCAGAAAAACTGCCTGAAATTACATTCTTGTTAAGTGACAAGGAATCCAAACACGAGCCTGCCAGAATGTTTATTGCTGAAGATGTTTCAACTATGTATTGATTCAATCTCTTACTACCTGTCAATGAGAGGATGGCCAGCTCGCTCCTCTATTGTTTTAGATACTTCATAGCGCTCATAATGTCTAGAAACAAAATAAAGATAAAATACATATTAAAAAAAATTCAAGAAACTGAGCAAAAAGTATACCCAGAGAAAACTAAGTTCAGATGTGTTAAAAGAATACCAAAGACTAAGATGCTGCAAAAATTATGGGCATCAGTATACAAGAGTGATTATCTCATCCATTTCAAAGGTGGGAAGAAAGTTTTGTCCAAGCACAGCAGTTCTCTAAAAATTACATTTTTATTCTAGAAGGTTATAGAGGTGCCGTTTACAAACTCACAAAGTCCCACAGACAATGCTCTTCAGCTGCCTGTCCCCTCCCTCCGTGCACTTTGCGGCAAGTATCATGCTTTTGCAGGTGTTCATATAACATTTCAGATTTCAAGTACTATCTTTGGATATCATCTTATAGCAAATATTTAACACCAGATATTTTAAAGCCCAGTTTCATTGAACTTGCTCCTTTACTACTAAGCAAAACCACCCATGTTTAGCAAAACACATCCTTCGGTAGTAACCTCAGAAGCAATGAAATCCCCATGGACTAAAGAATGTACCAAGGACTTAGATATGCAGATATTACAGCAGCTTAATAAGTTACTGCACAAAGTTCGATTATCTTGCTACTAGGACAAGCTAAAACAGTAAAGTTACCCTGGCTTTGCTGCCAAGAAGAACCTGCTCAGCCATTGCAGCATTGTGCCTCTGCTTTGCTCAGCAGGCATATCACACAGAAGTCATATAGATTAAGCTAAAGTAATCTGGATCTTACAACCTCCTCTGCAAATGCACGCAGTTTTTAAATCAGATTCTCTTCTAAGATTTAACTTGATACCATGTGTTATCTTAAGTCATCTCCTGTTACTTACATAAGAAAAGGAGAAAAGCCTCAAGAGAAACCCCAAATCATACACAAGGCAGTAAGCTAAATGCAGGCAAAATAAGGAAGCTACTGTTTTAATCTGTTTCAGACAGATTAATTTTCTGTAACAATAGTTTGAAAACTTCTGGGCAAGAACACAAACTTGCGAACTAATAGGTGGGGATTTGTTTGTTTGTTTTTTAAAATCAAGCTGCTGAATAAGGTAATGAGAGAAAAAAATATATCTGCAGTGGGTATTTCTAACAGGCATGTAAGCCAGTAACTGTTCACTCATATACCATAATATCCCTCACTGACAAAGTCATCCAGTAGTTAAATTGCAATTAAGCTTTATTGTTACACTCTTGAATTAAAACGAGCAAGAAATCTGGAAAAATCAGTCATGCATTTGTTGGAAAAGCGTTAACTAGGTATTTCTTCTGGAAGCCCTGTATGGTGAGTCACTGGCTCTCAATTTACAGGCTTGTGCACAATTCTTAAAAAATCTTCTCATTAAGTGCTTCGGATCATCTTTCATTTGACTGCAATTACTGTATTTGCACATCTCATTAAAAAAAAAAAAAAAGAAAAAAGAGCTGAAGTAGGTTCATATAGCACTTGATTCTTGGGGAAGGACTTTGTGTTATGCCTAATCCTTCTGTCTTTAGAAAGGAAGACCATCATATGGTATTTTGCACCAGCTGCAGTATGAATCTTACATGAACATCCTTATATATTCAGGACAGACAGACTCCCATTGGAAATGGATCCGAATTTGCAGAAGAAAGAGAAAGTACATCCTATCACAATTGCACACCTTTGGTACTGAGGCACCTCCTCTGACACCTCCCTCTGCCTTTCCACCTGCCGCCTCTGCTCCTCCATCTCTGCCTGCCGCCTCTGCTCCTCAGCATTTTGCTGCTCCCTCTCTTTACGTTGTCTCTCGAGCTCCAGCTCTTGGAGTTCCCGTTCTCGCTCAAAACGAAGGGCTGCTTCTTCTCGGATCCTCTGTTCCTCCTGAAGCCTCCTCCTTGCTTCTTCCTCATGCATCAAGTTTGCTGCCAGCTCGTTTCCTCCATCTCCTTCTGGCTCCTCAGGAGTATTTGCTTCAGGGCTTGATCTCCAGCTGGACACAAGTGGAGCCTGAGAAGTGATGGATGTTGTATTTAGGGTTAGAACAGTCTGCTCCTGTAGCAAAGAAAAACATGTTTTTAGGGAAGGGATCTGTTTTTTAAATAAGTTGCTCACTCAGAAAAGTTAATTTGTTCTATAAGGTAAGAATGTATAAAAATCATCCCCAGCACTTCCAGTGTAAGAGGCAGGGCACAATTTGGTTTCACATTCTCCCAACTCAAGAGCTTCATTCCACACACCAGCCTTAGTAAATGTCACAGGCAGTGCAGCCAGAACTATGTGAAACATTCTGCTTTCTAAAGTATCACTTACATGTCAAGCCATCCTGTCCCCACTTAAATACCCATGGAAAACAAACCCTTCCATGATACCCAGAGTTTCTCCCTACTGTTTTGACTTAGAAACCTGAGACCTACTTAAGAGTGTATACACAAATATACACACTGCAATCTATATCAGACCAATGAATTTCACATGAATCCTCATATGGAGGAATCTCCCACTCTCTTCCATTCTCCTACCATTTCAAAGTCAAGCCTCAGACCTACCACTCTATGACTCTTCTCTCAAAGATGAGAAAAGGCCTTTCAGTGGTCAAAAGATGTTTCAGTTGCAGAGGAAAAATAACATTTATGGGTCAATCAAAACCTCTATTGACCAAAAAAGTATGAAATGGTTTACATTCGTGTATAACAAAGTTCTCTAACAGCTCAAAAAGCTTTCTTAATAAAGTCCTAAGCCTTAAATTATGGTCTACTTATTCATGACTGTGTAAACACAACTGATCTAGCTTTGATGCCTGAAGCAGCACTCACTTAGCAGTGAAGAGATATCTCAGACAGCTCCCATACTCTGGTAGAAACTCGTTCATCTTCCCACAAACAACAGCCACAAAAGTCAGTATCTACAGAAACTATGTGCATTTGTTTTTTAAAATATGCGGCTGAAAATCTGAAGTTGATCTGGTACGCAAATTTTTTAGATGAACTGTCTGCCAGTAACAAGCCAGACACAAACATGCTTCATGATTAAGAACTGCAGCAGAATTCCAACAAGTAGCATCAGATGGTAAATAAACAATGACCATGTATGATGGTCACTGTTAAATAAAGGAAAGGTGACAGTTTATGATCACAATATAACACATGTTGCAATTTTTTGCCAACATATTTTGGGTGCTAGTTACCTAACCAGCCCATAAGGAAGAGAGACAAATTCAACATGTCTCAAAACATCCCATCTACTCTTTCCATCCCATTTTTGCAATCTCTTTCTACCAAGTCATGGACAACAACTTATTTTCCAAGATGAGAAGATAAATGACATAAAAAAACTTAATTATTTGCCTGCTTGCATGCATCAAATATAAGGGAAAAAAAGCCCTCGTGAATCTAGTCAGCAAAGCTTTATTCATAGCCTACCTCATCAAAATACTTGGAGCTCTCTTTTTCCGCTTCTTGCTTAGCTCGTAGCCATTCTTCCCTCAGTTTCTCTTGTTCTCGTTGGTATTTCTCCTGTTAGGTTAGATTGAAGTTAAACATACAAATAAGAAACATTGCATTTTTTAAATTTCATTAAAATGTAGTACTGAATTGAATGTGTTTATTATCAAATCAAACAGACGAGACAAAAAACATCCCTGAACTCCACTAGAACATTAGGTCTGCCACAAATGAAATCCTGGCTCAAACACAACCCAAAGGAGTTCTGTAATTGAATTTTGAGAATCCAGGCTTGTTACATACTGTCTCACAACAACCAACCTCATATCTGTAATAGACCCCATCCTCCAGTTAGTTACCATTTGAACAAAAAATCAGCTATCTAAGGTATTTCTGGAAAAACAGAGTGGCTGTATTTAACTTGGAATTAGGCACATTAATATGGTAAATATAAAGACATCACTAAGTGAAATAGTGAGCAAGAACTCTCATTCTTTTGAAAAGTTACCTAAACAAAAAACAATTTGACATTGAAATTTGTCTTATGACTAGATTTGGTATGAAATCAAAATACTGTCTTAAAGCATTGCTCAAAGCACACAGTAAATGTTTTGGTGGTTTTGTCAGTCACCACTTTTATCTTGGGAAAAACAAAATATTTAAGAATGTGAAAGTATTCCTTCTAAGATGCTAGAAAGAAGCAGAGACTTTGCTCCCTTTTTTTGTCATTTGAAAATTCGTTACTAGGACCTCATGGGGAAGAGAAAGATCATTATTACTCTGATCAAATTTATCACTTCAGGACTTAAAAAAGAGAAACAAAGAAAATGAAAGTGATGTCAGATGGCTGAGTCTGCTCTCGAGAAAGGCGAGCCAAGGCTTACACTCTTTAAAGCCATCTCTTCAGGTATCAAACAGAACACCCAAACCATAACAGAGACCACAGGTAAGCTTAAGAAGGTACAGCTGCTACCTTGCAGAGTTTGCAAGCTACAAGGACAACAAAAGGTGAAACATACAAAAAGTGACAGAGCTTCTGTGCTTGTATTTTGACATCACAGTTTTCCGCTGAATACAGCCAAAGAAGGCTTATGCAGCATAAATTATATTCACTGATGCCTCTCCAAGTCATCAGACTTCAGACAACAAACTTTAATTTAATTTGCAGAGATATGTCTTGCTGAACATGGTTGAATGTGCTTATGCTTCCTTGAGCTGAGGTCTCTGCAGTGACATATGGATTTTTTGTGCTATCTTAAGACTACAAACAATGCCCCTTCCCTCAGCAACACACCCCCCCCCCNCAAGGTGGTTTTGCATTAGCAGGTTCAGCTTTCTCACAGAGGTCCTGGGAACCAGGTTGATTCCAGCAGATCAGCTGATTGTTAAATGCCAGGATTCCGGCAGGCAGGCACCTAACCATGGTAGTGGTTGCCTTCTCTTCATATATGAATACAAGACAGTATCACTAATTAAAGGTAAAACTCAGGCTAGAGGCACTTTCCTTAAGGGGAACAAAATACAACTCATATTCAAAAGTGAAAACCTCCTTAGGTCTTCACTTATCCTTTAAATTGTGTTGTGAGTAAGAACATAGCAGCCCTATGAAGATTGAGCACTTCTGGCTGCAGTGAATATACATCATGGGTTTGATTTTATGAAGCTCAATAAAGCATTTTCCTCTTTTTTTCTCAATACCTACTTGCTACTCTGTGCAATTTTATCGGCCAGAAAATGCATCTGAGAGTCTCCTGAGGTCATCAGTAAGAAGAATTGCAGAAGTCATGTGCCACTTTTCTTTCCTTATCGCTATACACAAGGGATTAAGAGCCCACAGTTATGAAGATTAATTATACCTGCAATAAACGGTCCTGCTCTTTTTGCCATTTTTCCTGTCGCTTTCGTTCTTCCTCTTGATCCCAAACTCGACGACTAGGAGCACTGATGGATGGGACTGGGAGCTAATATAGCACAGAAATGAAATAATATTATCCTCTTTCAATGTAATCAACATTCTAAATTTTAAAACATTTTTTAGAGTGAGAAATAGAAGCCATTACAAACAACAGAGCTTTATTGTGACAAGGACATAAATTAGACTTTTCTTCAAACAGACAGAAAGCAACCATTCCTTTACAAAGCAAATCTTAGCCAGTACTCTCAGATTTCATCAAAATTTTAAAGCAGTACAAAAAGCAGAGAGTTTCTTGGAAAGACTAGGACTATACGACTAATTAGTAGTTAGGAAATAGTACTTACATCAGGCATTGCAGGCTCTGGGCCTCCTGGAAGATTTGGAAGGCAAAAAAGAGAAATTATTAGACCCATACATATCTACTGCAAGACTTGTGTAGCTGTGGCAAGTCAGAGCTTCAGACTAATTTTTACTTCCTTAGTAAGACATGCTTGCATTTGCCCTGCTGAACTTTTCTGCCCTATTCCAAGGGCAGAATTTATTAAGTACTTTCAGCTAATGTGCACAATTGTTCAAAAGCTTTGCATGCTTGAAAGTGCCATCAGCAATTGCTTGAATTAGCAGCACATTTCCCACTGTAGCAATACAAAGGTTCTTTATTATACCTCTCCTATTATTACGGGGAAACCCAACTGTGTAGCACGACCAACACCCAGAACACTGAGCCAGAGTAGAGAAGCTATTCACCTACTGCCCTTGGCATTAATTAAGAGCAATTGACATCCACTGGTGACTTCTCTACCACAAAACCATGTATTTCTGCTTTCCAGCTTTCCTTCTTTATTACTTCAAAAGCTCACTTGAATTCAGTGAACTTGTCACCATTCACCACAAACTTTTTACTATTTGAGGCTATCACACTTGGCCCTAATCTTAATCATCCTGTGCCAAGATGATTATTAGAGAGAGATGTGTATTATGCTAATATATTAAAAGTCAAGAAAATGGGGAAAAACACAAATTCAAGTATAATTATTTCTTAAGCACCACCGCTAGTTTTGTTTGTTGACAGTGTACTTGTTACCTAGCTGTCCAAATTTAAGTTTAAAAAAAAAAAAAGAAAAAAAGCTTTCTGAAGTATAATCACATGAAACGGAAAAAATATCAAATTTAGGATACAAAAGACATGTAATGAGTCATGGGTGAGCGTCCATTCTATATATTACACAATTTTGTTTCACTATCAGATCACAACAGCCACAGTGAAAATCAGGCAATCAGCTTGATCTATTGCAATTGTGCCAAGCAATATTAAAGGGAAGCATAGATAGCACCTATTTTTGCTCCCCTCTTCTCTCACTCCTGTAAGCTCATGCTGAGCTCCACAGGAATCTTTCATGTAATTGCAAACCAAAGTGTCAAAAGTTTAAAATTAAAAAACTGTACTGAACATACACTCTAGAAATATAACCTTGTCCTTCCCATCAAGCACAAGTGAAATACCTCAAATATTGCTATAAAAGTAATTAAAATAAAAACCAAATTTCTGCCAGCAATAAAATAAAAATCAAAAAAACCCAACAAAACCCCAACACCAATGAAGTAGCCAACAATAAAACACCACCATATTGCAGATACAATATTGCAGATACAGCAGAAGTATTTAAAAGCAAACACAACCACAAACACAGATATATGCTGTGGCACTTCACATGTCACTTCTGGCAAAAAACAGAAGCCATCACCACTAAAAGCAAAATCCTGGCCCCACTCATAATTGGCATAAGTCAACTGAAGCTCCAGTGGGCCAGAATTTCACTCTTTCAGGCTACAGCAGAACAGCAAGGCATACATAGCCCAAAGACAGCATGAGACATACAACATTAGCAGAAGTATGTGAGCTGTGACATGCAAAATGCTGAAAAGCAACCTACAAAACCAAAATTGAGTGCCTCATTTATTGTCTTTTTTAAAAAAGCTAGCATATTAAATTCAAAATCTATATCGGTCTTCTTGGGATCTTGTGATATCACCACATAGGAAAAAGCCAGCAGATGCCTTTTTACACCAATTTACATGAACGCACAGAGCTGCAACTCAAATTCAGAGTTAACGATTTTATGAAGAGCTCTGAGATCTTCTCAAAACCTCTGCTGGAACTGTCACCATTCTTGTTTTGTAGGTAGTGGCAAACCTGAACAGAGAGTGCCATCCTTCTTACTTCTACCCAGTGGAAAAAAAAATAGTATGAACGACACAGAAGAGATTTACACAAGCTATAGATACAAGAGAACACACAAAGACCCATTACCACAAAGGTAGACCCATGAATTGTAAGAATAACCTGATGACCCTGGGAAAAGAAGGGAAATTAATTATGTTGCTTCATTATAAATGCAACAAATAACGCTGAAGAGGTAGAGCACCCAGCACCAGACTTGTTAGGGAGAGTGTGCAGCAGGAACAATTTCATGGAAGTACATGAAATGTTAGCTCTTTGGTTTACCTTGTTCAAAAAACTGTGACCGTCTTTTTAAGTTTTTCAAAGAAATAGGTTCAGATGCTATTTGAAAAATACAAAGAATACAAACAAGTCAATGAGGTGCCTATTTTTTTGAATGACCATAACCACTGGATAAGTAACTTCTGTCAGGCCTCCCATTTACTGCATCATCACTTCAGGAAAACTAAAAGCCCCTGAAATACAAAACCTTAGGAGGTTACATCATATACTAATTAGGACTTAATTTTATCACTAAAAACATCCAACTATAAAAACAGCACAAATGTCAAACTTGGACTCTGATTCTCTGAGTCCTGTCTAATTTAAGCATCCTTGACTGGGATGCCAAATCAGAATGAAGAGCTTAATCACCACTTAAGGCCACCAGAAAACATCTCCAGAAGGCAAGTGATATCTTGGGGGAATTCTTCTATGAACTTCCATGTGTTTCCAAGTTAAAATTAAATACAAAATTCCTATTTAAGGATTATTATTCCATTGGGAAGTATACGCACCTGGTTTCTCTCACTGCTGTCAAGTAAGGCAATAACTGCTCATAGCATCATAAGCAGTTATTATTCATACCAGAACCATGAATACTGTTCTCCAGGATAAAAGTAAAGTAATAATAGTGAAAACAGCCACTACCCCCAAAACCTCACAACTGAAAGAGACAGGCAAAAATAGCAAAAAGTTGAGCACTCTACACTCTTCCTGGGTAGCGAAATAAATCAATGCTCACGCTGACTCTGTCTCCACAGTAGCAGTTACAATACATCATGCGCCTTCTTCCCTTTTACCCCTACCACACAGTCAATTTACAACCACTAGTGCAGAGAGAGGGGCGTTTGTTTCAGCTTTGTAGTCAGTTCTCAAACTGCCTTGCACATTGTGGAAGCAAACTACACCCAGTTTGGGTGCAATGAGATCTCTTTGATATCTGTCTCGCTTTCAGTTCTTTAAGGTCTCACTTCACCCACTGTAGAACACTTGCAGTCATTACGGGTTTAGTGTCTGTACTTGTCACAAACCACACAATTAGCAGATGAAAACCAACAGTGGTTTACCTCTTTGTTCATTAGAGCCATGATCTCCTTGCATTCCATTTATCAATTTTGTTTCTATATCCTGAAATAAATAAATAAATAAATATCTGAGGTTCATTAGATTTGTGGAAGTTTATCCAACTAGGCATCTTTCCTGACAGGGACTATATATCATGGAACACTTGAGAACACTTTTATAGAAAGATACAAAACAATATAAAACTTCCTCAGTGTACTTTATAATAAAGCAAATGCAGGCATTTGAGGGAATCAATAACCAGCTGTGAGCTGCTGCAGAAATAAAAAACATTAGAGTCAGCTCCTTGGCAGGTAGGTTTTTATTTACAAGTAATTTGAAAGCACATATATGCCTGTTCTTTTTGGCTGCAACTTCCATTTACACTAATAATGCAGGTTAAAGTCTTCTCTGAAGAATAAACACTCTGTATGTTTTAGTCAAAAGATAGTCTGCACATGTTTTAATATTTATCATTTACCAGTGGTCACTCATGAATAGGCAGTAGCAAATCTTTAAAACACCTTATTTACTGTAATAACATACATAGCTACATCTCTATATTTCAGATGCAGGGTCCTATACTTGTATTGCTTAAGGAACATGAGATTTACAAGTTCTTTTATCCATCATCCCACTATCAAGACATTACATTTTTTCCTCCTCCCCCCAAATCCCATGACCCTTCAGAAATATACTCACAGAACTTTGAAGGCTGCTGGAGAAATCTCTTTTTGGTGATACGGTGGAAACATTTGAAACTTTTTCTCCCGAAGTTGCATCAATCCATTTATTTTCAGATGTACCTATAATGTTGGTAGCCATACTGGTGAGATTGAGGATTTTATGCCTTACACGTGGCAGGGAAGGCAGGTCTTTGCCCCAGTCTTTTTGGTATGTGGAGGATCAAGAAATTAATATAGACAGTAACGTCAAAGAACAGAACAAGAGCTAGTGAAAACACATTAAAATAACACAAAAACACACATAACAGAAGAGGGAGACACACAAATCAGGTGGAATTTGTGAAGACAGGAAGAAGGGCATTTATTAGCAGACCGCCTTCCCCAAAAATACAAGTGTTAGTCATAAGCCAGGTAAAAGTTTGCCACATGTTTTGCTTTACAGCAGCTGAACATTAAAGAGCAGTTAGTATTCATTGGAAACTATTTCATTAGCATTAGTAAGAATTGAGAAAATTCTTCCAACTTTACTGACTCAAGGTACAATGAGGCTCATACACTATCCAGGGAAGGGTCATTTTCATGTCCATGCTCATCAGAAAGCACAGAGTGGGGGAGGAAAGGCAGTCTTAACTGAACTACCAAACTGATGAGGCAAAGACACACAATACTCTTCTCACATAGTCCATCATTTCTCCCCTCCCTACCCTTTCCACTGAAAATTTTATTCAATTAGTTCTTTGCCACTAATCTCACTCTTCAGTTGTATTAGGCCCTATAAAGTGATTTGTTTCTTGTCTCTTCCTCACCCCACTGTTTTTTTCCCCAGGTTGCTGGTAACTTATTCTACCTAGCTTCCCACTAAAAGAATATTTTGTATTTATATTGTGAAAGAAGTCACTGGTCACACTTCCAACTCTGCAAAAATTCTTCTAGAACTCTGAAAGGGTTTCCTGATTAAACCTGTGGCAAGTGTAGAGATGTTACAAGGCTGTTAGTCAGGATGGAAACTCTCACTAGCCAGAATGGGTAGTACCACTCTGGAGAGAATACAGCACCACAATATTTGGGTAAATGGCCAAAATCATAGCATACAAGTGCTACATCACCCACAAGATCACACTTCACTTGAAATGCTCCCTGAAGAAAGGAACAAAAGATCCTCCTTCCCTGAAGAAAGGGAACTGGTGATTGAGAGCAGGCCTTTAAAAATTACTATCCTCTAGAGATCAGACCCTCTTCAGTCTTGTGATATGGCAAGAAATAAAATGTTATATTCCCTTTTGAGGTGGTTGCACACGTTTTTACCTCTTCATCCTCCCAGAAACAGGCCAGAGCACAAAAGTGAGGTCAGTAGTTCAATGTTTTGGAGATTTTCTCGTTAAAACATTTCTAATGCACAAGCAGTTAAAAAAGCCAAGTTGTGTTAAAATGCAACAGACACGCTGGCAAACTACTTAGCTTAGATACGTATTACTCCTGTAAGGGTAATAAGGACTCTCAGCTGTCAGGTACAGCAGAGACGAAGCTTATTTGCCTTACAGAGCATACAGTATCTGCCCGACGAAACAACTCACCATTCTTTCCATATCGTCTGACATCCATGACCAGGTTTCCAGTTTCTAATGCTCTGCTGATGGCCTCTTCCCACTGACTGTAGTCCATATGTGAAACCTTTGTGCCATTGACAGCAATGATTTCATCATCTACATGCAGTTGACAAAGTGCAGCAGGGCTGCCTGCAGAAAACAGAAGAAAAATGTGATTATGTCTCCATTCATATTTTTTTCTTTTTATCACAATTGTGATTGGAAGAGGGTGTACTGGGCAATCATTCAAAGAAATGCTTAATGGTGGATATTTAGAAAGTCTTAGAAAAACTCACTAGACTATAACATAAGCTCAGGAAACTCAGTATCAAAGTAGCTTTTCAATTTAGAATTTATGAAAATGATAAAGAAATCACTCTTCCAGACTTGTAAATCTTCAGATTCTGGCTAGCCCATTTAATAAACAGCCTCTGGGTTCAGTCTTCACTAACTCACCTTCATAATATGGGATAGTGAGAAAGAAGTACCACCATAATGTCTGCATCCAATCATTAGCTGAAATTCAGCCAATGTTTGGGTAATCCTCTTATTTAAAAAAAAAAACCAGCCTGCACTTTGTTAATTCCAGTAGAAGCTGGCTCAGATCCTCACTTCATTTTCTAAGCTCTACGGACAAGAGCATGCTGCTTTATTGTTTTGCTAGAATAGTTTGTTAGCTCTGCATTGTTTGCTAATTGGATGCAAAATATTGCTGGGTGCTCTCCCACCAGACTTCTCTGGCTTCTACTTACTTTATCTATTAAGAGCAAATTTTATGGCAGGTTGGACTTTGAATCTACTGATATTTTGCAGGACAGGCTGCACTTTATACTTTTCTCTATCTGCTACACATAGGCAGGCAATCTCACCAGACTAAGGACAGAACATAGAAGACCAGTTCATAAACTTTTTCTCTATTTAATTGAGAAAGTGGATAAGCTGAGAAACTCAGACTGCAAGCAAGACAATTCTATGAATTACATATGAATGGCCCTTCCATTAAGAATTATTCCCTTAGCAGAATAGAAAATAGAAAAGCTAAGTAAAAATATAGTTAAGGATTGCACAATAAACTCCAATGTTAATAAAACAAGTTTGAATTACACAGTGGAAGTATTTTCCAAAGTAAGTAGTGGAATCCACACATCTTACTTAAACTATACCAAGACCAATGCTCTATTACATTAGAAACAAATGTGGGCAAGTATTATAGAAAAATTTAGACACCATATGCTTCATCCTGAGAGTTTTCTGACTCACTATTAAAATGTTGCTGTAAGTCTGGCTCATCCACTAAGGATTCAGATGGCTTCACACAACACAAGAAAGCTAAGAAATTAAGAAATGCTATGCTTCGTAGTTCTGCACCAAATAATGATTCATCATAGTTCGCTAAAAAGCTACTAGCTACTCTGCTAGAAGAACATGGCTCCATATTATATTTTTCTGCATTATTCTTAAAATACGGACTAAAAACTTAATTTGCAGTTATCAGTAAAATTTTCAAAACACACCAATTGTTTCTAAGCAGTATTGTAGAAGAAAATGTGGGGTTTTAATCTGTGGAGGAAACATGGACAATAGTTAAACTGGAAAAAACATGCATCTCTACGAGTCAGGAAGATGTTAATGATGGATTTTCAAATCTGTTAATGGAAGGTACTATTAAGAAAACTATCAAAAACTAATACTGAAGTTAATTTCAACAACATCATATAACACTCGGAATCCTGTCTGATATTTAGTACCACATAATTTGACCACATCTTGGCTAAGCCTTATGCTCATGGTAGAGGGAATGCTTCAGGCTCCAGCAGAGTCATCAGAACTCAATTTCTGTCTTGAGTTGTGACAGAATGAGCCCCCAGTAACCAAAAAAGGTTGTGTTCATTTTACGCAAATAATTTGTGAAGGGTAAGACCCAGCTCAGAGGTGTGAACAGCACACCTCAGCTCAGTTTTAGGGAAGGAAGGGAGTTTAAGATTACATGGTTCTTCCTATACTATTACTAGAAAGGCATATCCAGACCATACCCCAACCACACAGATATGAATGAATGGCAGCAGTCTCTGGATTGCACATGTAGACCTAAAATAGACAGAACAACTTACACAACTCAATTTTTGGCATGCAACTTTGCCAGCAGCTCTTCCTCTACAGTCTCTGGAGAAAAGGGCTTCTCAAGAGTGCAAACCAGGGTGCCTAAAGTGGGCTTCTGCTCCGATTCACCTCCAGAGAAGCCCGCAGAGACTGCCACAAATTCAGATGCCAGAAGTTGTATGCTACCAGTTATCTCTCTCTCCAGCTCCTCCAAGACTATAAGAATTAATAATAATTTCTTTATATTCCTACAGAGGATTTAGTTTTCACGATATATCTACTGCTTTTATGTTTTTCATAGGTTCCCCTGAAGGTAAAAGACTTTTCTTTCTTACTAGTCCCCAGTGAAAACAAAACCAACCAAATAGTCCCTTTCCATATGTGCTTAGTTATCTCTAACCCATCCCCATCTGCTGTTATTACAATAGATAAACATTATCTCAATCATAGGAAAAAAAACAACTTGAAGGATGTCGGTCAAATTTACTTTGTCCTACATGACTGTAAGTGTTTGAACGGAGCCATGCACTCCTATATCAACACAATCTCAAAAAATTATTGCAAAGAGAAAGTTAAAGAACTGAAATAATAAAGATTATATGGCACTGGGGAAGCTGGCAGAACAATGTCTAGATTAATGACTTTAAGGCTTTCTGTTTACCTGATTTCTAGTGTAAAGGCTGAAAACTCCTGTAACAAATGAGCACTATCCTTTGTAATATGTAAAAAATGGGTCTCACTGAAATACGTTACAAGCTTACCTCTTACTTAGCTTTTTGAGAACACTTATAAGAAGTCAGTTTTGCCTACCCAGTAGGTTTTTTTTAGCAGTTTTTTTAAGGAATAGCATATATAGAATAGAGTAATTTATAAGTAGTAAAAAAGGTAAGTGCTGGGTATCATCTCAAGAAACTCATCCAGCTAGTTAGGAAGACAAGACAATCAGAGAACATATTCCTGGAAGCTTTTTCTGGGCTCAAGAAAGAGAAAAAGGTGACTAGAACAGTTGGTTTGGATTTGCCAAGCCTAAATCACTCTTCACCAATCTGGTTATCATCAATGATGAATTGACTAAATCCCTGTGGATGAGGGAAGAGGGGTGGATACAATCCACCCTGTGTTTGATAAGGCTATTGACGTGATCTTCCACAGTATCCTGGTATCAAAATTGGGATGGTATTGTCCACAGGGCAGAACGACCAGATGGGTGAAAAGCTGGCTGGGCTGTCAGGCTCTATGGGAAGTGGTTAATGACTCTTACTCAGCCAGCAGGCTGCTTACAAGTGGATCTCATCAGGGATGTGTCCTGGGACCTGCCCTCTCTAATGTGTTCACCGATAAGCAGGAGAAGGAGATAAAACACACCCTCACCAAGTTTTCAAACCTTATCAAAAGCAAGAGGGTGGCCAATACACCAGAGGGCAGGGCTGCTGTTGAGAGCAGGAACCTGACATTCACCAAGGCCAAATGCAGAGTCCTGCTCCTGAGAAGGACTAAAGCCCAGGGATGGTACAGTCTGGGCACTGATGGGATGGAGAGCAAGGCTGGGGGGCCCTGACAGTGCTGGGGCTGTATGAACACGAACATGACCAGTAGATCAAGTGACTGCTCCATTCACTCAGCACCTGTTATGCCACGTTGACAATACTGTGCCCAGTTTTGGTGTTTCTCTAAGAGAGACATCAATAAACTGGGGCAAGTTAAATGATAAGGTATGGGGATGTCAGGACTGCAGCAATTGCCCTGTGAGGGAAGGCTAAGGCATATAGGCCTGTTCAGGCTGGAGAAGAGAGGCTGCAGGGAGACCTAACAGAAGCCCCCCCAGCACACACCAGGAGATCACTGAGAAGAGAAAGCCTGCTCGTTATTGAAATTTATGGCAGGAAAACACAGAACACTGGTTATAAACTGGGACGAAGACCTGGCTGACTGGATATGTGAGGGAAATTTTCTCTGAGAGGATAAGGCCCAGAGAGGCTGTGCAGTGTCCATTATCAGAGGGTCACAAACCAACATGGGTAAAAGCCATAGGCCACGTGGCCTGAATTCAGTCTTGACTATTTTTATCAGTGTTTTGCTCTAGGTGATCTTCCAAGGTTTCTTCCAACCTGAGTAATCCTATGACTTATCCTTAAAAGTAGGAAATACAACATTCCCAAGTGCCTAGTTGAAAGCTTATATTATTCTTCCAATGGGTCATCCACCTCTTTCATCCTTCATTTCTTCAAAGGGAGCTACAGATATTGAATAAGGATACAAGATAAGTCTGTTGCTGGAAAAAAAAAGTTGAACATAGGCTATAAAAAAGAACACTGAGATACAGTCCATTCTCAGTTCAATCTATACTTTGTGCTCTTCCTCGTGAGAATAGTAATAAAGCACAACCAAGACAACTGCCACAGGGCCTGCACCTTCTCCTTGGGGACACAGCCCATGTGGACCTTCGTGAATGACCAGCACGAACATTCACTACCCTCAGATTTCTCCTTTTCAGCTGGCAGTGCAAATGGACAGACCCCCGCCTCCAAGGAAGGAAATTAAACAAGATTCATAGCAGCAGGGAAAGCAAAGAGAAAGTTATTCTTCAGGCAAAGTGAGTAGTAGCATTGACAGAATCACAGCATGGATCAGGTAGAAGGAATCACAGTGGTTCAGCTGGTCCATCCTCCCTGCTCAAGCAAGGTTATCCTAAAGCAAATCTAATTATGAAAAGTACCCATATATAATGAAGAAAGGCCTCTTGACTTCTTGAATTTGAAAAAAGAAAAAAAAAAAAATCAATACTGCTCATTAAGTGCTGTTAAATGGTATTTTTTTTCCCCCTCTGGAAGGCATAATAAAGGGCTAACTAAATTTAAAGTTTCCAGTTATTTCTCCTTTCTCAGGATGATCTTGTGTTAGGGCACAATTCAATATTCCTCAAGTATTACTGGCAGTGGGAAAGACCATTGTTTAGAAAAAAAAAATTATATGTGTTTTGCTTAGGTTTTTGTTGTTTTGTTGACTTTTTTAAAAAGAAAATCAAGCTTTTTCTCTGCAGAAGACTATTAAAGTTTATTTCTAAACTTTATATGTATGTCATCTCAAGACAGAAATGTTTGCTTTCCCTTAGTATTAAAACAACTGAAGAAAACTGCACTGGAAATCAATTTAGAAGTTGCAACTTCATAAAAATATGAGCTGTTTCCTAAATTCAGCATGATTAAGAAAGGAGAAATTTATAAAAGAATATTAACTCCTAGGTTACCTCTGCATGTGTTTACAAACCATGTGAAGTGAAATCTTTTACACTTAGATGAAAGAAACACCCTGGATATTAAAAGTCTGTATGAGCCCGTAAATACTGCTCTGTAAGAGATTCAGTGAACAAATAATCATGTTTATACCCTCCTTGATTAGGAAAATGCATTTTGGTATTTCTGAATTCAACCTGTTTCAAAAGATGAGTAGTCTCAGGAATACATTAGCAAACTAAATACTGATTTTTCAGTACTACATCCGATGTTTTAAAATGTTTGCAGCATTCTCAGCAGCAAATACCTTAATTTAGAAGCCTCTCCAAACTAAACATAAGAACAAAAATCTGTGCATGTATATACATTTACCTTCTTCAACTGTCTGTACAATGGCTCCCGAAGAACTCCAATTTGTTGTAAACCCAAAGCTGCGACTGTGACCAGGTCTCTGGTTTATACTGATTCTCAATTCACTGTACTGTTCCTGAAAAATAAAACATGACACTACAGTATCTGGTATCACAGGAATCTAAATGAGGGAAAGTTTATCCTCTAAACAAGTGAGGCTGCTCACAATGTGCACTTTAATCATCTATTATTAGCATCAAAGACAAAGGAAACAGTATTGAAGTCAGTTAACTAACTCATTTGCTTTTTACTCAAACAGGTGTGTTTTCAGTTTACATTTATATTTTCTCAACACATATTTCCCTCTGCATTCCTGTGATTTTAAATGTTTTGTAATACAATGCAAACAAATTTAAGAACTTGAAGGAAATTAAACCTCTAAATTATTCTTTGTGGATTGTCTTGTGAATTTGTGACATGTACTGCCTCCTGATAGAGCTTCAGACATATGAAAAACCTAGATAACCATAATCAATCTCATTTTTTGCTAGCACATCCTACCATAAGCATCATCAGTTTCCTTTAGGCTCAATGCTGCAACTAGGTTTACATGGGTGCACAATCACCTTATTGGTTTTGTGTAAAATACTACCAGCTTCCTATGGATTTTGTAAATGGAGACCTAGATAATAAAACTAATCCCAAAATCAGCTAAATACAGATCTTTGACTTTAATGGTCTTTTAAGATGCTTTCAAAATCTGAATCAAAATCTAACATCATCATTTTAAACAAGAAGTATATCTGAATGGGAAAACAGTTTGTAACGCTTGCTTTCAATCCCACACTATACTATGAGCATGTGTAGCATACATTAACGTTTTAATGTGAACTCATTAAAAAGAATTAAAATACCCAAATGCATGCTATGCACTTCATTAGCATGACACTGACATGGACATAAAAGGAAAAGAAAATTACAGATTTTTCTGTTAAACAATGTTAAAATAGATATATTCCAGAAAAACATGCATGGAAGAAAAGACCCTTCACGTTTTTACACATGCATTAAATGTACACCTATGTTTCAGTTCCCTAGTGAACCAGCCTTCCTGAAGAGTGGGATTCATTTTCCCTAAATAAAAATATTTAAAAGTCTAGAAACCTATGCCAATTTCTCCAAGCTCCTGTGCTGGTAAGATGCAACAGGCAGCTAGAGTGAGCACTGCACAAGCAGATGCAGGCAGCCAGAGTGTCAGGGAGGTGCAGCCAGAGGTGGCTTCAGCAGTACCTGAGCACTGGATACAGAAGAAAACAACATTGTACGACACCATCCCAAGGTATCACCTCACGTTACAGGAATGTTCCTGGGAAAACACTCCCCATTCCAACCCAGGGCAGAAATTAAGTCTTTTCTTCACAACGCAGTTATTGGCCTGCAAATGCTCTCACACAACCCAAGTCCTTAGGTGAGTATATTAAAAGGGAATCTACTAAACAGATTAGCACGCTGGGCTAGAGAACATACAAACCTTTGGAGTTTGAGTGTGTTCCTGGAGATTAAGACTACTGGTCTTAATTTCTTTTTCCACCATCCCAACATGACTCTTCAAACCTATCTCTTTTCAGAGGAGTAATGTGACTTTGTGCACTGAACTTTATCATTTTTATAGGTCATCTCTAAAACAGTACTCCATGGACCTGGTGTTATTGCCCTGATGACTGGTGAACTATACCAATCTCTCAGGCAATGATTTACAAACACATCAAATGGAACTTGCATTCCTTAACTTATAGCTTGTTATCACACAAGCTTGTTATCACACAAATATTTCTTAACTTTTAAAATATTTAAAAAATAACCCCTCCCATATTGCTTACCTCTAGGAGGAAAAATTTGTATTCTCATAACTAATGACAGGAAAAAAATATATGGACCTAGTACATGCTATTCTCATTTGCCTTGCTTAAAGAGATACTAAGAACTCATCTCTAATCTATCCGTTTTCACTAATTAAAACAGAAACGCCTCTGCCTATTTTTGCTACAACACAGGAAAAAAAAAAATCATGATCTTTTTCCTCATACAGCAATCACAGTTGCAAAAGATTATGATCAATCATTACAATGGCTAAGAGGTATCAGAGGTATCAAACTGCAAAGTATTTCTTTTCCACAAGTGATTAGGAGGAAGAATGTTTGGAAATGAATGAGTTTCTAGAAAGGTGGTATGGGAAGTGATTTCACAAATCAGTATCCAAGGTCTTACAACCTTTACCCAAGAAACTGGCACAAGTAATTTTTAGAGCAGCATCAGGAATGCAAATTTGTCAAGGGTTATGCACTGCATCATCAGAGAGTACAGACAGGTATCAAAAATTAAAGCTACTGTTAGTTAAACATGCAATCAATTGGAGGAAACAGCACTAAAATACATATTTCAAAAAGAACACTGAAAGACTCAACCCCTGGATAAGCACATGCACAAAGAGATGATGATTTACTTCAGAATTAACATGATCATTTACTAGATTCAAGCAAACAGCATAGGAAAAAAACAAAGCTCAAGCCACAACAAATGGAAAAAAGGACAGTATAATACTGATGTTTTTTCCACCACCAGTTTAAAAGTGTAAATGAATGCTACAGCAGCTCAGATAATTCTTCTCTCATACCTGACTGTATGCACAATGTGCTAATTTGGAGAATAACAAAAAACTTTGCAAGCATTAAACATTATGTAGAATAATTGCTTTGAAGTAGAATGATAAATAAAATTAAGTACATGACATAAAAAGGGTAGGGAAAAATTCAGCAAAAGAGTAATATTTTTCCCCCCAAATATTCTCTTTCCCTTAAATTAAATCAAAGGAAATATCTCTGGGCTGTCCCCTTAGTTCCATAAAAATACGTACATTAGATGAACTTTTACTTATTTTTTTCTTTTATTCTGCTGTGAGATTCAGTTACACCAGGTAATCATGTTGTTTCCACACTTACCATGGATTTTGAATCCTTAGGCTCTGTTGGACTCGCAATTTCTGCAGAAGATGCAAGTGAAAGAGAATCAGGAGGAGTGCCATACTCTGGCTTAGGAATACTGCTCTGAGCATCTTGGTCTTGGGACTTTAAAGGTAATGACAAACTAGGAGGAGGTGTTGACTGAACACCTTCTTTTTCCTCCTCTTCCTCCTCACCTCTGCTTCTGAATGCACCAGTGGAGACAGGGTGTGCAGAGTCTGGTTGTGAAAACGAAATGCTGCTGTATAAAGTTTGAGTTCTTTTAGCTTTTTCTACTTCTCCGTTGTATTTCTGAGCATCATCCATCTAGGACAAAAATGATAGTTTGGTAAATATGTGCTTTGAAAAAATAGATCCTTACATCTTTCACTGATTTTTATATTTAACAAAACCACCTCTCCCTCTGAAGTAAATTCTGGTTCCTGTACACATTGCTAATTATCTACTTAGAGAAACATTTTTTTCCTCTTGAAATGCTTGCAGAACAAATAGTCCAGACTTTTTAAGATAAACCTTTTTAAGTCATCTGCTTAGAATTACTTGTATTCTTACCACTTTTTAAATTGAAACAAATAAAGATTTAGGAGAAAACCATGAAAATCAACATAGTAATGGGGTGGGGTGGAATCAATTTTATTGTTTCAGTGCTTTATAGGGTAGACAAATTTTACGCCAGCATAAAATTTCCATTTCAACAAAGTTAGCACAGCAGAGGAAACTTATCACCTAAAAAATTTATCTTTTAACACTTAACTATGTTAACCCGGCTCCAGATAATTACCTCCAACTACATTTTTTTTAATAAGGCACACTAAGGAGACTTACTACAAGTAATAAAAAGAATATTTTTATCAAATATAGTTACCAGCTTTAATTCCAGGAGTGCATTTAAGCACAAAAACACAGGTAAACATGTAAAGTCACGACAGAACTGCCTGCTCTATTAACACAGCCTTCATCACACAGGAGACAATTTTGTTAAAAAACTGAAACATTGAAACTCTACTGTTCCCCCAGCTATTCAAGACCCCACATTTACAAACTTCAGGAATGAAGCAGAATTTTACCGTGAATGACCGTGGAAGTGACGAGATTCCTCTTGAGTGGACACCAAAAGGTCTTGGTGTAACCACAGATGTTAACCTGGAGGTATCAGATCTCTGGTAAGTTCTCGGGAGAGAAGCTGAAACCTGAGCTGACCCAGTTTGAGCATTCACTGAGTAGCGAGTGGACAAAAGAGCCGAGCGCTGCTCCTGCTGCTCTGCCAGGCTCTCCAGCGGCACAGGAGCTTCTCGAGCAGCTGAGCTCTCCGGCAGGTTCTCCTTGGGTGTTTGTGTGGTGTACACACTTTTGCTGTCCTTAGTGCTGTAGTAAGTGTCTTCTTCCAAACGGTGATCTTTGTCTGCTGACCAATCTTTCGCTGCTGTGGAAGGTGCTTTTTCTTCACTGAACACCTCATCATTCGGTGAATACGACCAACTTTGTTCCTGTTTCTGCTGCTCATCAGAGTCTTCATCCCTCTCCTCCCTGTGGGAACAGAGCCTGTTAAAATACCAAAGTGACCCAACAAACAGGCAGGCCTAAAGTCTTTCAACTAGTGAATGTTTAAGGCAGACCATAAGCCAAATAATACCTCTCCAGTAAATGAAAATTAATAGCATCACTTAAATATATTAGTATTTTAATATATTTTAAAATCTATCTTCTTCCACCTCCTCCCCAGTTCAGCACTCTCATAACACTCAGGCACACTACAATCACATTGTCAGGCTGCCACCATGACAGAAGTCTTTGCCAAGAAAATGATATAGCTATTCAAATTACAGATCCTCAGAAATTCAGGTAAATTCAAATTTTATTTAGGAAAGAATAGGAACAAGATAGTCTCATCAGACTGCCTGAACTGTATAACTCTGCTTGATGTTTCTGCTCTATGAAAATGCTATGCTGAATTTTAGATAACTAAATAAGATTGTGCCCTGAAGTACAGCTAATTTTTTTTGTTTGTTTATGCTGTTCATTCCTTTGTCATAAAGGAATAACCACTACAGGGATAATCATAAACACATCATTTTTAAGATTCTTATTGATACTGAACACTCAATACAATTAGCATCCATACTTTTATTAAAACAACGAATTTCTGTCCTCCCAAATAAGAAAAAAAAAAGAAATCCACTTCAACACTATTGTTTTAACTAATTTAAAGAGAATGCTAATATTGACTTTTCAATATTTTTATTTATGGATAGCAGATTAAAATATCATTTATAGAGCAAAACTGTTTAACATTCTGTGCAAACAGTGCATTAGAAAACCATATTCAGCCCTTCAATTGCCTATATTTCTACATTTATTTTGCAACTAGAATTGTCAAGCTCTCTGCAGAATCTTGCGACTTGCTGGTAAAAGCTGCTCAAGAACTCAAAGGAATAAAAATGCTCAGATTTCTGTTCTTCAACATAATACTCCCATTAGGACCATTACCTCTCCTGCTGCATTTCTTTCAGTGACTTGGTATTCCTTCCAGACACTTCAGAGGCTCTCCTTTCAATTTCTTCTCTCTCTTCCTTTTTCTTTTGCAATTCTGAAGTGTAACTCTTTCTACGATTCTTCCATTTTGCTAGATCCTATTAGAATAACATGAATGGATACCATCAGATTTTCTCAAGACCTCATAGACTTAGACAGGCATCCCATTACATGCCACTTATTGCCCTGATTTCACTGCATGTCTGCATCACAGCTACATTTTCACGTACCTTTTCCCTAAAAGATAAAAGGGTTGTCATATTCCACTTAGGTTCGCAGGCTCACTGCCTCCTTAAGTTAACAATTGTAATTATTAGACTTCGCCCTCCCCCCGCCTTAACATTTTCAATTTTATTCTAGAATACTTCACCCAATGACACATAATGGAAAACTAATGCAAATGCCATCTGTATTTCTTTGTTGAGGGCTTTAGAGATCGGGATATCATTATTTTTCCAAATCACTACTATGTTAGATTGATACACTAGCTTAAGAATAAATATGCCCTAAATTCTAAATTGAAAACAGATATGTCTGTATTTTCTTAATTTCTGTATAACCACAATGTGAACTGGCAATATTGTCCATGAAATACCAAAGCTGAGTTAAGGAAAGCACTGAATATTAGAACTGAGAGAGCTGAGATGCATTAAACAAACAACTATGAACTTCTTGTTTGGTGCTTTGTCCTTAATTTCAGCTTCTTGTTGATATTCATTGTCAAACAGTGATTTTAATAAATTGAAAGGTCTTCTGACAGGCTTATGATGCTATGCAAAGCTCCCATACAATTTAAAAGCTGGATTTGAGACAGACTTTGAGGGTAGGAGCCTCAAGAATTTGCACAAGGAAGTATTATTTCTTCCCCTTTCTCCCAGAGGATCAAATACTCAGACATTCCAATCATTTCACCAAAAAAAATTCAAAAATTTCAGATAACACAAGAAACTATGTCCCAACTTTTCTTTATGTCCACAGAAATCAAGCCTGAAGGCTTTATTACAATACATACAAGTCTTATCCTGAAGCATTAATCAGAAACTTAGGATGACATTATAAACCAGAGTTCTGCATTAAACAGACATCCCCAAAAACTGTAGTAGGTGCATGAGACGGATCATTTTAGAAGACAGTCCCATGAATTGCTGCACAAAATGCCAAAGCTTGTTTACTAGGGCCACTGAAGGCAGGTGACACCCAGCCCTTCAAGCAGGACACACAAGGAGAGGTGAAAAGGAGTCCTTACCTCTTGCCACTTTAGATCTTGTTCTTGTAACTGTTCTTTTATCTTTTGCAGCTCTTCATAACGGATTTTGCGCATTGTCTGCAGCTCGTCTGCACTGACATCATTCAAAGATTTACTCCTAGAAAGGGAAAAAGAGTCTTCAGTTTTATAACACCCTAGCCCTCATTTGCACAAGTGAAACCTTCAGAGAGAGAGATTTAGATTAGTACAACTGAATGCTCATGAGTGTTATTTTGAATGGAGCAGGAAACACATGGGCAGCTGAATGAGCAAGGCTGGGATGTGCTCTAGTCATTAAGTCTCAAGTCATTAGTTGGATATTTGAGCAAATAAAATCAGGTTAAGGGAATAAGCAGCTTTGTACATCTCCACACTGATCATTCACATTGAGCTCCACATAGAGCACTGTAGCAGTGAGATCTACTCAGGTGAGCTGAGTCTGTAATAACCAGCAAACCTCCCTGGGTTTGAAGAACCTTTCTGGTTAGGGTGACAGAAAATTGTCTCCCCGACAAGCTTTGAGGCTAGCCCCATGAATATGAGTCAGGAATCAGAGGTATTGGCTCCCAAAGTTCTCCTCCTCTTTATCCCATATTTAGTTAATAGCTAGAAAGTTCTTTACCCGCAGTGTTATTATTGGGTTCTAAAGTTCTGTATCTGCCCCTCTTCCACTCCTATTCCCCAGTTTATCTGCCAGTTCTGTATCCCTCTTGCCCCTATTTGCCCTCCTGTGTAAACCCCTCCCATTTCTCCATCCCTCTTAACCCGATGTTCGCTTCCGTTCGCTGCTCTCTGCTCCTTGGAACCCAGCTCTATCCTCCCCCTCGTTCCATCCCGGACCCAGCCGCCTTCCCCTCCCTGTTGTCCCACCAATAAACCCTGGATTCTAAAGGCTGAGAGGCTGCATTTCCTTTATTCGCCAAGGCTCCTATTATCCTGTCTTCGAGAAGCCAGCTTGAGCACAAGCTCTCCAGTCCTGGATCCGCTCCGCCCACAGTAGCGTAGTAGGCACACGGGGGAATCTTGTTTTTGTGGGGTTTTCGAGATTCCTCTGCCTCCCCAGAGTGAGAAAACCTCAGAGCACTGCTACTTCTGTTTAAACTTGTTATTCTCTTTATTGATCTTGTTTGTTTCTTTGACCCAAAAGGTAATCCCCTAGTCCAAATTCCCATCCTTTGACTTCTCTGCTGTAACAACCCCAGTATCACCTGCTGTTCTTTTCTATCTTAGGCTAATCATAAAATCAAATCAGGTACTGATAGATGTTTCCAAAAGATCAAGAGTGTCTCACTGCCAAATGCTCAGTTCATGGATGTGACAGGCCCTACTAGCCTAAGCTGGTCCTCCCCAGCCCTCTGTGGTGCTTTCCATCCATGTTGGGATGGCTAACACATCCATCTTCTTGCTAACTTTTTCAACATGGCTACAGTTTCCCCCATGAACTCCTACTCAATAGTTCTCTTTAACCTAAATTCCTCAAAGCTCACCTTTTATGCTCACCACTGCCCCCCCCACCCCCCGCTATTTTTTCCTTCCCTATTCTTTCACATGACAGTGAGAAACATAACAGGACATTTAGTCTAGATATTGGACCAGACTCCTGATGAGATGTGACCACAAGCCTCTGAGACACTAAGCAAAATGTAAGTGTTTCATCACAAGGTTCAATGCCATAATATAAAAGGAAAGCTAGGTTTCTGGGGCCTGGAGGTTTTTTGTTTGTTTGTATTCAAAAATACATTTATTTTTGTTTCTCTAAAGTATGAATGATAGAGAGATGTAACTAAGTTCTAACAGGACTCGAAAATGTGGCATTTCTCTGATATGTGGAAAATCAGATTAAAAGCAAAATTGATTCAGCACAGAGCTATGCTCTAATCTGCTGCATTCCAAGAGATAGCTGAACTAACAAACCAGACTCTCACTTCCTCCCAACAGGCCAAACTCACTTTCATTGGTAATATAAGACTTTGCCCTCTGGCTTCTAGAAATAAAGGTTTGGGCATTAACTTGTTGTATCTGTTTGCTTCTATTTTCTGAATTAGAAGAGTGCCAAATTTGGCAAAAAATTGCCTGGCCACCATTGCAGAAACTCTTTTCTTGTGCAATTCTTTTCCTCACTTTTTATGCTTAAGTTATATCACACGTGGAACTGTTTTGGGGTAACCAAACTCTACACAAGGGTCGTATCAATTTTTTTCCAGATGACTTCAAGAAAACTTACCTAACTACAGCTTCCACTTCTTTCACTTGAGTTACTACAACTGCCTGCAACAAAACAGGAAAATCTAGACCTAAATAAAATATAACCTAAGTAAATAGGCTAATATGTCCATATCATGGAATGGGATCTTAGTTTAATTTCAATCAAAACTGAAAAACCTAAGTAGTGACTTGAGTCTTCTGAGTCTCCCCCTCCTAGCATCTAACTTCTGAAACATTTCTTGCTTCTTCTGGAAGTGTTTAGTCATTTACCAGGTTTGCCTCAGGGTGAAAATAGAGAAGTAAATAAATGAATACATTTACATTAAATAAAATCATTAGAACACCATGCATTCCCAAATACTTCACATGCCATCACACAATAAGTGGAAAAGTCATTTCTCTTTGCATCACAGTTCATCATAAACAACATCTAAGTTCCCATGATACAAACCAATAAGTTTACCACTCAGCATTCGATAACCTGGAGGATATAAAATAACCCCAGACCATTCACAAATCCCATGATAAATATCAGTGCTATTAATTATTTTCAGATTCTAGCTGTACAGCCTTCAAAATAAAATATTTGTTAATATTCCTTTAAACTTTCAAATGTTTTAAAGCCTAATTTCAATACAGAACAGCAAATTCTTTGCTTCAGCAGGTATAAAATATTAGAGCTGATTTTCAAAGTGCCTTATAACCAAAACTTGAATACACTAGATAGCAGAGAACTCTTGCCATATACATCGCTTTTATCTCTTACGTTCATTACATAAATTGCAAAGAACAGAACAAAGCATCATGCACAAGTTGTTTCAGCATGAGTTTAGCTACTGTGCATGCATAAAGATTAAAAGAAGAAAAAAAAAAGTATTATGATCTTTCAAGCTTTTATAAGACTTACCCTTGCTCATCAGAAAGCTTTTGAAACAGTCTGAGAAATCAGAAACCAAAAAAGAAAAGATTCAGTGTCTTGATATTGATAACAACATTAACACGATTAGTAGACCAGCACTCTCACTAAGTGATGGGAAAACTGAAAGCTTGGGAACTAGCCAGCATGGAATAGCACATCAGGAATTGGACACTAGTCAAAAAACACACCAGGACTTGCATGATGTGCAAAGTTGGGCAGAACTGAGAGAACAAGGCTGCCTGCAAGTTTCTAACACTTCCTATTTAGCAATACTGCACAAATAGAACCTTACATTAATTCTGCACAACTTATTCCAGTGCTGCTGAACAGCATGATGCTCAAGAGAGACTCATTTCAAGAAATGAAAATTAATGCCAGCTTGAGTCCCAACAAGTGTGGCTTATAGAGGTTGTTTTCTTGTTACTTCAAGCATTTCGGATACTAAATGAAAGTATTACTTGATGTGTACAAGAATAAAATACCCTATATAGAAGTTTAGCACATTAAGCCTTGAACACAACTAATCCATGGAAATTCAAGGGGATTTTTAGTATTCTTGAATACAAGTATTTTATAATATAGCTATTTAATTCTATTGAATTTTTAAAACATGCAATATTTTCAAGCACTTCAGAAATATTTCTCAGTGAAGCTCAAACTTTGTTAACAGCATTAAGCTTAAAAATGAAATGCAGCAACATCAAAATATCAACTGGAACACAAAAGTGTCTTAGTCACAAAGTAACGATGCACAGCTGGGAGAACTGCAACTTGCAATGCCGTATTTTCAGAGCTACTTGAAACCCCACTCTCCCCTAGTAAATACAAAATTCAAAGGAGAGATAGGAAGTACTTAAGAAACAGTATTCAGTCAGACAAGAGAAATTTTGAGGATACCAGGAAAGAATTAGGGGAAAGTATGAATCAAGGCTGTATTAAAGTAGGGGGATAGTATTGGCAGAATAAAATACCCCATGGTGGAATTTAAGATTACATAGACACACAACTTGCATGCACCATGACTTTGGGCAGGCAAAAAACCTTTTTTTTTTTCCACCTCATCTAATCATTTCAGAACTATGGCAGGACAGTTTACAAGCATTTTTAAACTTAAGTGCAAGCAAGAATATCAGAATGCCCATTTCCAGAATTTGTCTTTAAAGCATTCATGTGTTTCAGAAATGTTTTTACCTATTATCTTGTAGAACAAAAGAATATATTTCTAGCCTCCATAGTCTTTTGAATAATCACTATTCCTGTTCAACCATGGAAAGAAACTTATGCAGAACTTTGAGCCTGAAGGAATGATAACATATGTTCTCCAAAGTGGTAGCCTAAAACTAGAAAACATTATAATTTTTTTCTTGAAAATATGGTATTGCAGTCATGAGCTTCTATTCAAAGCAAATAAAAAGCTTGTTCAAGGACGACACGAACAAACAGCAGATTGGCACTCTACGAATGGTTCAGCACAGGATGATGCTTTTCTGAATGGAAAGGGTTCAAGGGCACTCAATCTGTGCAGGACACAACCTGACCTCTCCACCATCTGCCGTTTCTTGTGTCTAACTTTGCTGGCCTCCCTGATTGCTTCCCACTTCTTCCAGTCTTCTTCACTGCATGGACCTGGGATAAAATTTACTGGCTGGGCGTTGCTTCCCACTTTCCAAGATTCAATCTTGCGGGTCAGCATATCGTCTTTCTTATGGTGTAAAGATGGTGACAACACTCTGCCGTTGCTCTTCCTTTCCTCTGGTGTCGTGTTTTTTTCAAGTAAACATAGAAATTTGGACCGGATCTCTTCTGGAAGACTCCATGGATCAGGAAACAGTGCCGGGTGATACTTGTCAGGAGCACCTGATAAAGGCACCTCTTTTTTCTGAGCGAGGACTTTACGAAAAATCATATCATCCTTTTCCAAATCTGGAATCACAGTTTGCCCCTCTCTGGGTTGCAGAATTATCTCACCCTCTAGAGGAGGCTCCTGCTCAGAGAAATTTTTAAAATACCGTGGGTCTTGAAGAACAACTTGATTCACATGGAAAGCCCCAGTTTTCCGAACAAACAAGTCATCATTTTCCAAATCTGGATATAGATATCCATTTTCCTCATCTCCTTGCTTGCATCCTGGTATAAAGGAAACATTCTTTCTACATTTTACGAGCCTAGGGCCAGAAGTAGGATCAACTCTGGTCTCCATTTCAGAAGACATGTAGTCAGTGTATTTTTGCAGGGCCTGAAGTAACGAAAACTGACTGAAGCATATAAAACAAAAGGAGGGAAGTAAAAATATCATTAACTAGCAAGAGACAAGCAGATCACAACGTATTGCAATATACATTTGGTTTAGACTTGAAGTATCCCAAGCAGAATGACGACACCACTTGGCATTCACCACCACTGACCGTAGCACAGCACACGCCAACCAGTGCAAAGGTATCCCGGCATCCTAACCTGCTTGGAAACATCACACTCACATGCTCACACACAAGGCCAGGAACTCTATGCTGCGTTACACTTTCACATTTACATGTTTCCAAAGGCCAGCAACTTATGGCTACATTAAAAGAGAAAAAAAGCCCAAACCCAACAAACAAGCAAAATAGTAATAACCAAAAAAGCACGACATCACGGGACATGGTTTAATTTAATTTAGCCATTGCATATCCAGCCATTTCTGTTTGATGCAGAAAGAGAACAGGTCATGCAGCAGTATCAACCTGGGCTGATCAGGAGACTCCAAGATTTTTCCTTCTGCAATCTGTGACAATGAGCTTCCCACATATTCAGCAGTTGGCTTATAATTCTGATCCCTTCTGCAGCTACTGTTCCAGTCAAAACTTGATCTTGGTAGATTAGCAACAATGGTAGAGCTTTGTTTATAAGCATATTCCTCATCCTCAGAATCTGATCTCTTTCTACTGTGCAGCAGCACAAAGAATGAGCAGAGGAGAAAGAAAAAAACAACTATGAAGTGTATTCACTGAGTAAAATGCACAGTGCCAACAGTGCAACAGTATAGCAAAAATAATACTTCAATTATTTTCTAAAAAAAAAAAAANTGCTACACTACCAATGAAAATGAAAAAATTCGAAGTCATAGAACTACATTTTATTTAGGCTTTGCACACAAGAGAGAAACAGGCATGCATTAAAAACGCACCTGAACCCTTGAATCTCTTTATACCAGGGTTTGAAAGAGGATTTCTTGATTTTTTTCCATAACAATTCTTCTTCTGGAGTCCAAAACTTAGGAAGAAATTTGTCAAAAGCAACAACTGTATTTGGCGCTGAAGAACTTAGCTTGCGAAAATAGAGATCATCTTTTTCAATGTTTGGGATGCCTACTTCTTCCTCGTCCTCATCAAAATACCCAGATAATTGTGAAGGATTTTTAACTCTTGGTTTGTTTTCCTCTTTAGTATCCAACTGCCTCTGCCTCCTCTGGTTACTGTTCAAAATATCCAATCAGTTAAGGTTTTTTAGGAGCAACTTGACATAAGGAATGCAAAAAGACATGCTTTTTGGCTCAGGAGCTCAGCCTTGTGAATGAAGCATATTAGTTCTCAATTTCATCACTGCAGCACCAGAAATAATAAGATATATTAAATAAAAAAAATTTAAAAATGAAAGTTAAATGGTTATATCAGCATCCCATCTCCTCCAACAAAAATACAAAGTTTCACAGAAAAAGCATATCAAATTATCAGCTGTGTTAAAACGCCAATTAGAAGGCTAACTTTATGGAGTTATTTAAGGGCTGCAATTTAGGTAACGCAATAGTTACTGGATCTTGGATTAGTATCTCTGACCTCAGTGGTTCAAGCATTGCAGCTAGTGGACCAGCTGGATAACTTTCTTGCGAGCAAGGTTTAGGAGAGTCATTGCGCAACATGTAATGATGTCCAGGTGCAGCAGAGCTTACAGGGCTCTTTTTGACTAGAAATCTACGATTTGCTAAGTCATCCAAAACAAGGTCGGGCAGCCTTCTTTCATCTTCTGAATCAGAGCCACTGTCATACTCATAGATGATCTGAAGGGAAGCTGGATTTGTGAGCCCACACTCTGCTCTGCTATTTTGGCAGGAAGCTACAGGATTCGTTTCACGTCCACTGAGGTTGACCAAAACAGGAATAGAATGAAGACAGTGAAGTCACGAAGGTAATGATGAAATTCAAGAACTGCCCACTAATCTCATGGGTATGCATCAAGAAACCGGACAACTGAAATCCATGACTATATTTTGGAAGGCTTTAACAAGAAACTAAAACCATAGGTCTATATCTCAGGAACTTGCATTTAAGATCATTAAAATACAACTGGAGTCTGGCCAGCTTTAAAACATTACTCAAAAAACAATGTAAAAAACCAAAACCAAAAACCAAACCACACAATCACACCAAAGCATCCCCCTCGATACAACATGGAAAATCAAATACTTGACTTTGTATTACAGCAAGAGTAACCCTTTTTTAACTAATAAAGAAACCATTTATTTAAAACATTTTAAATCCAAGCCCACTTTACTAAGAATGCACACCAGTACCTTGAAAATGTTCCATCTGACTCAGTGAAGACGGGACTTGCCCAGCTCCTCCTGTTGTCCTCATTCTTCTCTGTCCTCTTCTTCCTTAAGGGTGCTGGCATATATGCTGTCTGCTTGTTTTTATTGGGTAAGAAGCGATTGAAGTCAGTGGTAGGTTTTGGTTCAATCACAGAAATCCTACGGTAAGACCTGTCATCTTTATGGGAGTCATGCATTTTGGAAGGCAGTTCTGAGTCTGTGTCACTGTCACAACCTTAGAAGAAAGTGGAAAAAAGGGAAGACACAAACATTATTCTCTAGACATGAGTTTCTCACTGGAACTTGGATCAAAGTTTCCTAAAATCAATTTAACTCTGTACTGGAGATGTTTCAGCTGCAAATTTGCTGAGCTACTGACAGGACAGGAGGAGAAGTATTTTTAGAAGTCTGTGGCAAAGCTGTGATAAGATCCATTAAACTCATTTTGGTTTGCATGCTCCTGCTGCATTTGTTCCATTCTTTCATTATCGCTGCTCCCTGCAGGAAACAAAGAGCTGGCCTCCAGATTGAAGACATAAAACAGCACACAAATGTTTTAATTTAGGTAGTATTTGCCAGGTAAATTTACTAGCAATGACAAGTTAACAGCAAATAATAAAGCAATGTGCTCATCTCACCAGATTAACACCCAGTAGAGGCCCAGGGTACATCACATATGTAGTAACGTGGCTAGATGTTGCCTTGCCCAGATCAGAAATGCTCCGTGGAGCTTCTGCTCAATTATTTCATGTTATTAACATGCAACAAAATCCAAAACCTCACAATTTTTGTGACTTTAGACTACAAGTTGGCATTGAACTTTAAAACCAGCAGAGAAACAGAAGCTAGAGTGCTGCTTGTGGGATCCATCGTCACTATCTTCTTGTTACCTTTACTTTCATGACAAATTATTAAAGTAACAAATACTATTCAGTATTTACCTAGGTGGGAAAAACTTTATTGAATATTCACAAATGAAATGAAGACAGAGGTTTGACATAGTTATCCTAAGAACAAGACAAGAGACTTTTGCAACTGGTGAATTTTAGGTGATCCCATCCAGATCTGATTTCTAGCAATTTCCCTTACAGAACTCTGGGAATATACCCTGAACAAACAAACAGACAGTCTAATGTGCCAGTGAGAGCAAGAGTTCCAGCAACCCTTCCCAGGAAGATTTGTGTGAGCAGGGCTTTTTTCTGCCAACTGTTAGAGGTCAATATTTGCTTAAGCAAAATGCAACTGCAGCAGTTGCAAAGCTAGAGTTGACTTTCAAGCCGGTTTAAGTACCGGATATCCAAATACTAGGTCCACACATTGTCTTCTCCCACACTCATAAGACACATGTCAAAGATTTCAAAAAGGAAACCATACCTTCACTGCCACCTTTCAAGGTTATATCTGATGAAAAGCTTGTGCAGGACCTTGAACCAAGAGAGTCCAAGGAATCGAAGGAATCGTCTCTTTTATGAGTAGCTGAAGATGAAAAGGGCTCCCCCCGGTCAGCGTACCAAATATCACCGTACCCACTATCTCTGCCACTTCTGCTCGGCTGGCTGGACTCTTCAAGTGCCTGCAAGAGTAAGTTTCCAAAAGTCTTTTTCAATAATTTAAAGTTCAAATGCTACTCATGAGCATTTTGAGTTTACAAACAAACTTCAACCAAGACTACTTCAACCCCCTGAAAACAACACATACAGCAGCTTGAACAGGAGATTCAATACAAGGTCTTAAATTTCTTTTATCTCAGCCAAAGAAGATTGAGATAGGACTCTTCACAATCCACAATCTACCACATCAATTAGAGCAGATGAATTCTGAAATTCATACATGTAGCAGAAGAACCAATGTAAGATAAAAATAATTCCTTTCATATGGTATTTGATAGCAAGCAAAACAAATAAAACAAATTACTATGTTCTCTAAACTAAGATGAAAATGAAACCCCCAAGAGTCTGTTAAGAATTGATGCTGCATAACAAACTGTAAACTTCAGGCTATTAATTTCCTTTTTTGGATTGCTTACCTTAGTCAATGCTTGCCCTAATAACTTCTCAAATGCTTTAAGATTGAGGAATGGACCATTATAATTAGGATCACTTTGAGCTTTTCTACCAAGCCAGTATAATGTAATCAAAACCTAAAAACAAACAGAAAAAAATTCTTGAATACAACCTTAATTACTTTCCTCTCATGCCATGTACCAAGAATCTCAGCATGTGGTTAGAGATGTTTCCCCAACAGACTGCAATATCTTGCTTACAGTATTAGCTATGATCAATTCAATTCCACCAAATCAATTAAAGAGTGCTTTGATGCATCTGATATCTCAAGTAAGCAGATATAAGTACAGTTTTCAATTATTATATTGAATGGGGAAAGTAAGCTGCATGTAGAGATCATTGTAAAATGGCACTGATTTGCATCAGATAAATCAATAGTTGAAGAAGAAGGTAAATATGATAGTACCATAAAGAGAAGCATTAAAAAATAATCACAATTACTGTGCAATTGTCTTACATTTTTCACTCTTCTGTTGGTTTCCTCTGGTCTGAAGCAGGGCAGAGAGTGAGAAAAAGAAAAGAAAACAAAATGTTTTAAAACAGCTGACTAAAAACTCAGTAATTATTTAAGATGTAAAAAAATTCACTACCAATTAGCAGTCAATATAAAATATGCAACCATGATTGCTCCAAAAGAAATAAGAAGCATTTCACTTTGAACACAGTCATAACTCTATACTATTTCAGTTGTTACATATAAAGTGAGAAACTAGCCAATCTATTTTCTGTTTGATGAGGTACAGAGAAAGACTCGAGGCTTTTTTAATTAGCTTTCATTTAGTTACCAACGAAATAGAAGCAGAAAACAAGTTGTTGACTTTGGGAAATACAGCCTCTATTAGCCAGGGAGATCACAGAATCATAAAATGATTTGTGTTGGAAGGGAACTTAAAGACCATCTACTTCCAACCCCCCTGCCACGGGCAGGGACACCTTGCACTGGACCACATTGCTCAAAGCGCCATCCAACCTAGCCTTGGAACACATCCAGGGATGTGGCATCCAACACTTCTCTGGACAATCCATGCCAGTGCCTCACCACTCTCAGAGTAAAGAATTTCTTCCCAATATCCAATGTAAACCTACCCTCTCAGTTTAGACATTCCCCCTTGGTCCTATCACTACGTGACCCTGTAAAAAGTCCCTCTGAAGCTTTCTTGTAGGCCCCCTTGAGCTCCTTCAAGGCTGCTACAAGGTCTCTCTTGATCCTTCTCTTTTCCAGCCTGAACAACCTCAGATGTTCAATTCCATATGAAAGGAGATTCAATTGTAACTTTTCCCCTGAATGTATTGTTTTCTAAAGTATTTGCCTCAGACAACAGAGAACACCTTAACCAAGAGAAAACTTTTCAGACCAAAAAATGAGAAGCTGACATGCATATCCAGAGAGAGAAATTATGTAGGGCTGAAAGGATGGGTTTGGGTTCTTTTATATAAATACATCTTTTTCAAAAAATATTAAATACATATGCAATCACTAACATTAGGGAACTTTCATATATATATATATAGACACACACCCAGTCTGTAGCACACCTTGGAAATGCACCAACAGACACTCATAATGGTCCTGCCGTCCTTCTGCTCTTTTTAAGAACAACCAGAAGAAAAAACTTCTCGAATAGGAGGCTCCAAAAGCCTCCTAGTCCCCAGACCTAGTCTTCAGATGTAAATATCCAGGGCTGGATGGCAGACAGTGGTTGAACAACATTGCTGCCTGCAATGCCAGCAGTTATGGAAGAGCAAACGGCTTAAATACACCACAAAACAACTTTTCACCTGCCCCAGACGTTGGTTTGGAGCTGGTTGGGCTGCAAACTTTACACACAGCACAGAGAAGGGGCTCAATCAGAAAAGCAGAGACTTCACATATAGCAGCAGAAAAACTGATTCAGAGCTCCATAACATGCCAGACTAACAATGTTTCAGGCACCTATCCTGCTTCTGTCTGTCTAGGAGCACAATAGACAAAGGTTACAGGGAAAAAAATGTAGAATTAACCATTCAGGAAACAGCTATGAGTTAGTTTAATGAGGACAGGGCCTGGTCAGCCTAAGAGTCACTCCACGGAAATTGAATAGTCAATGAGACGTGACAACCGTCAGGGACACAGACCGTCCCTCCTGCTCTTTCTTCCTATTTTGAGAGCACCTGCTCCCAGTCAGTGGCTGTAATTGCCTTGCCCATCCCCACACCATAAAGAAATCAGGCTATCAGGAACACAAAGTCCTGAGATCGGTCTGACCTGCACAGTCCTTGGCTGCAGCTTCCTTAGTATCTCATGCCAGAGATGCTTCTGGCTTTGTAGCCAGTGACTTCTTTCCCACAGATATGTAAGAATCCTTCTCCTTTAATGTGAGATATTGACACTTTTTTGGTTTTTAATCCCTTCCAAAACACAATGCTGTTTGTTATTCACTAGAGACTATTTTTGAAGAAACAAAAAATTCCCCTTTTCTTCAGTAGGTGGATTTTTTTTGCCAGTGCCCATGTTGCAGAGCACACCATGGCTGCGACCTAAGCTGCTAGTAGAGACAGGTTGATTTCCCAAGCAGAGAATGGAAAACCATTCTTTTATCAACATTACACTTCTCATGCCCAATGGAGAGCATTTTAAAGGTTTGCATTCTTTACCCTCAATGCCTTTTGTTAGCAGAATTTCTGCTTTTGGTTGCAACTATAAAAGCAGAGGTCCTTGCTAAAGATGCCTTAGTTTGCTCCCAAACTTCAGCAGCCCAGAAGAGAGTGAGAGAAACTCTGCCCTTAGCCAGCAGGAGCATGTATTGCCAGCCTTCACGCAGACCAAAGCCAGGTGACTGCACACAATGATGTCCACTTCTTCTTTCCTTGACTTCTCTGGGATCGTTTCAGTCAACTGTTTTGCAACAGGAGCAATGTTTAGTTGTCTTTATATTTCAGTATACTTTCTTTACCGGAATAACCATGAATACACTAGGCCTGTGTACTTGGACTAAAACCAACACAATACTTAGGACATGCAGGTAGACAAGTCAGTTTGAGACCAAAAATGCAGGCAGGGAGATATTTCACAGACTCAAATGACAGACCCTGCTTCAATCCTGTTTACTCTGCCAACAACAGAAGCAAACAGACAGGTTGTTAACTCTTCCTTCATGAAGTTTCTTCACTTGCATTACTGCTTTCCTTTTCTGAACTGCGCCTATCAGTTTCTAAATCTCTTCAACAACTTGTCATGACAGACGAAGTCTGAGCAGAAGAGAAGAAAAAAACCATGAGAAACCCTGCTGATCTAGAAAATTGTTCCTCATTTTTATATGCATATCTTATTTATCTGACGGTGCTTACCTAAGGAAAAGGATGATTCTGAATGTGAATGTACTGCCCTAGAATCTGTGTTAAATGATAAGTATATTTTTTTTTGTCAAAAAAAATAGTCCTGATTAAAGAAGCAAAGTTGTTACCTTATTGGAAGGTCTTAAAAGGAATTTCTGACCTACAAATTTCACAGCTACATCTCTTCTGAGGCATGCGACTTGCACAACGTGTAGTTTGGATCTGCTTGCCAACATTCTCTGAGAGAAATAAGAGCTCTTAGAGCCTTTAATATGTTCAACCTGTCCAAGCTCATCTGTGTTTAGTTGCACATGCCAGTGCAACACGTCCTTTCCAGGACACTCTGTTTAAAATACCTATTGGGCAAATATCTATTGCTTATAAGCGTGATACAAACTGAAGAGCTTTTAGGAGGAATTACTTTTTCCTGTGAGCATCAAAACAGAAAAAAACCAAGCCTTTAAACTCAATTGTAGTAAATGAAAACATAAAATTGAATAACTCTATTATGCAGAAGCTCTCCTTCATAATGTGTTATAAAAAATTAACTACTGTGCAATCTGTGCAAATAATTCAACTGCGGTCTTGTGTGTAACTCTGAATAACTACAACTCATACGAGGGGACAAGATGGAGCATCAACTTCAAGCATAGCAAATTCTTTTCTCCTGGAAGAGGAGGCATGACCCCACAACTCCTGACAACCTGTTACCTAACAGCAAGCTTCTGTTCTCTCTGCCACTCCCCTTTGCAATCCTGGCTCTAAATATATAGGGCTCAAACACTCAGTTTCTCACACTGTATTTGAATAAACCATTTAGAAGATGGAGTACAAGAACTTCAGCAGTGTGGCTTTTAAGCTTTAACACTCCTGGACACTTGTAACCTTATTTTGAACATAAGTTTATAGCATTGAAGTGCATACATGTAACTGTTTGTAGAGACATTTTGCATACAAAAGGTATTTTAGGAACTGAAGGGGTAGCTCACTTGCTAAAGTGTCTTTATCAATGCAAACAAATGCCAATACTACATTTAGCTGCCGTGAAAGGAGTCTGCTTTTTCATGCTTTCATCCAAAATTGTCATAGAGCCCAGCTGATGCTAACCATATTCTTGATGAAAATACTTGGTACAACCCAATTTCTGGCTTGAATAGGTGAATATCATTATGCTGAAAGTTTTAAGTAGGCTGCTGCTTTGTTTAGAAGGGCACAGCCAAGGTTACATCTTAAAATTAATCTGCTGAAAGAATTCAGTTCCTCCCCACATAACAATGCAACACTACTGACTATATTACTTTGTATATTTTTAAACATTAACTTCTCTGTCTTCCCAGAGGTTTTTTTATATCTCCTTTCATTAACAACATAACTTTACTAAAGATGTCTGAACTCAGCAAAGAAAGCTGCTAAGTAGAGCAGTTACCTTAATACCAAATTCCAGCTAACAAAGAGGTCTCAAAACTGTAAAAGTAGAATCCTAATTCACAAAGTGTGAACCTTAATTGTTGGCAGCAATATTAGAAAAAGTTTACATACAACTTCAAGATTAGCCACCCTGGAAAAGATCTCCCAAACACCACATGAAAGCCAAAAGGCCACGAGATAACAACACGTGGGGGATATTATAATAGTAATTGTGAAGCATAACCGCATAAATCTGAGTTGAACACTGATGAAAAAAGATGTGAAATAACCACCTGTGGAGAAATAATACCTTCTGTGTAAATCATATCATCTACGTCAATCCTTGAGCAAACAGAAAAAAGACAAACGGGACAGAAATAGCTCTCACTAGTTAGTGCATGACATGCTTAGAGACAAAATACCTGTTACACTTGAACACAACACATATTGACAAACATCACTTACTCCCAGCGAGCACGGACCCACAGATGTTTCTCTAATGAAGACCACTCCACAAGAATAAAGCAAAGTGACACAGCAGATCAGCACGCTGAGCCACAGCTCAAGGAATTTATTCTCAGCTCCACTGTTTGCTCAAGGTTAAACAGCAGAATTAGTCACCAAGGCCCTAGCCTGACAATACAAAGGCTTTGGCAGCAGCTCTAGCTTAAGGATTTCCTGGTCCACTCTCCCTTCCAGCCACTCCTATTTGCTGCCCCTGTGGTTATGCCAACACAACCCTGAATCACGCTGCAGTTCCATGCTGCCACAGGGCTACACCTGTTTCTGTGGGTTTTTCCTAATACACATTTTCATCCCCCCAAATTAGCTTGCTGGTCTGGTTTAGACCATGCTCATACAAGCAATTGCACCAGCACCATGGATGAGACAGCATGCTGCTGCAGAGGAGAGGGCAGGGGGCTTGGGGTAAGAGGACTCTGCTCCAGACACCAGTACCGTGAGAGTCCCCATGTGATGACCCTGAGACAGAGGTGCTCTGTGCTTCCCATTTCCAAGGAGTGAGGAAAGCTTGCTGGGATTATTTTAATCCATTTTGGGGCATTCAAAAACTTTAAAAATTGTAGACAATCATACACCTTAGAGGAGCTAGCAGGTCACAGTACTTTTATGAAATCACGAACTAGACTTTAACCAATTATAAAATAATTCCACTGACATCTAAGGACACCTCTCAAATGCCTCCATACAAAAGAGCAGTGCATGTTAAGAAGCTGGATTTATTTTTTAATTATTTCAAAACTTTTAAACTTAAACTCAACAGTTTGGATTTTATATTTCTGACACATTATATGGTTTTGTTTCCCCACATCCTACTATGTATTAAATTCCAGAAACTAGCAACTCATTATGTCAAATCTACTTTAACACTTCACTTTATTATTTTCCAGGAAGAACAATGTGGAGCTCAAGACCAAATCCAAGATACCAGAAGTCTGAGCAAAATCCTGGAAGATTATTTTACAGCATCCTGTTCAGAGAAGGGTCTGCTTCTCATATAGAAACATATTTAAATATAGTTATCAATCAATGATTCACAAAAAAAAACCCAAAAGAAACAACGAAGCAAGTTTGAACAGAGATTCCTCCTCTCCAAAATGAGGTATAGGTGCCAAGAATACATGTGGTCCTGCCCAGAATGATAAGACAAATCTGAACCCATTTACGGGGAGAAAGAAGGAACAGAGACACTCCCACTGATAGAAAGGAATGTGCCAGTGACAAATGCACCCTGCCCAGTGCCAAACCCATCTCTTGGCATCGAATACTTCAGAAGCCCCAACAGCTGCCAACCCTATCTGTTTTCTGTCCCTTCCTTGGAACTACAGACTTCACAAAAGACTTGAAGAGATTTGCTGTTTAAAAAGAAGTATTGGTACTCTCCCTTTGAGCTTCTGTCCATCAAGGCAGCAGTCACAGCTCCAAGATGCCCTCTGAAGGGCTTGGAAGAGCCATACTCTGGCCCAGGAGCTGGAGCAGATCAGCTGACTGCAGAAAAGCCCATTGCCCAGCTCCTTGCCAAGCTCCAAGCGCTCTAGCCCTACACCGACCAGCTTCACTTACGGTTCTGAGGAGATGTCAGAGGACTTGAAGGACTCCTGCACCCCTGCCGGGTATTGCTGTGCAGGAGATGAATGCTGCCTGTCCAACTAGCAGCGGGCTTGTGCTAAATTTCAACCTCTTTGACCACCTACTCAGCTGCTATTAATATTGCTGTTATCGGATTTCACCGAATTCCCATGGGCTGCTGAGAATAGAAAGGCTCCAGTGGAAGATGTGGTTGCTGCATGGGTACAGAAACATGAGGACATTCCTCCAGCACTTGGATTCTACGCAAATTGATATTCAACCCGAGAGCCACAGCTCACTGCCGAGAATGCTGGAAATAAACCAGTCAGGCTACGGCTGCAGAGTAAGAGAACAGCTTTTGGAAACGCACCTTTTTATTTGACTATAAAAAGCACATAGATTTTCCATAGCAACACATCTACTGGACCCAATGCCACTCACATCATAACAGCACACAGAGTCAGGTATAAAATGACAGCAGAAAGCATTTCTCCTTGCCTCTACAGAACCCCAGGCTGACAGCAAGGAGCTCCATGGGCCCTGATGAATGAGCAGCTTGTCTCCACCCCATGCCCCCTCCTACTAATGAGGGGGCTGAGGGGTGGAGAAGAGATGCTCAAGAAGGGAAAGGCAGAGAGGGAACAGAGCCAGCCAACACCCTCCGTGGGAACACATCCCCATCCATTGCTTCAGAGCCTGTCTTCTCACACTGCCTCTTGAGCATGGTGCTTCCTTTCTGATCTCACCTATTATGCCTCCACACCATTCTGAAATCCCTTATCAAAACAAAAACAGGCACTTCTAGAAAAGTGCATCAACCCTGGCAAGCCACCAGACGATAACATTATCCATTTCCTCATGCTCTTTTCCGACCCCTCCCTGGGTGGTCCATCTCTGCCAGCTTCCTCATATTCCAGTCTAATCGAGAGGTTCTCCCAAAGAGAAAACTAGTATCCTGTAGGGAGGAAGGCACGCCTGTCAAATAAAAAATAAAAATAAATGCCCCAGAAGAACAAGCAGAAGAGCCTCGATAATAATGTGAGCACTCCTTGGCTCTTGTCTGAGCAGGGCAAGTGGTATGGAACATTTATTGCAAGATGTTACTGCAGCAAAAAGGTGGCTGATAGGATCTTGCATCTTCCTGTTCAAAATATTAAGCGATATTAAAGAAAATTAAAGCTGGTCTGGATGATCTCTGAGGTCTTTTCCAAAAAATGGCTCTAAAATTTACAGTAGTTAGATTTGTTGATTTGTCCCCTTTTGTGTCTTTTTCTTATTCCATTTCTAACCCCCTCTTAAAACTTAGCAGCTTCACTAATTACAGGCTATTAAACTGTGTATTTCTTGTACTGTTTTGTTTGCTTGTTTTTTCCAGGACAAAACTAGAATGCTTCCCCAGTCTGTATTGGGTACTTTCAATTCCAGATCTAGGCTGGCACCTACACAAAAATAAACAGCAGGTATTTTATTTCTGAAAGCTGCCCATCACATGCCGTACACTTTGGCCAAGAAGCATAAGAACATCCACTGACTTTGATGAGAAAATATGGACTCTCCGCACAAAGTATTAGAAGTTGTGTAGTTGAATCTCAGCTCACACAGATTATTAGGAGTTCTCAAATAACTCTGTTCACCCTCAAGAAGACTTTTATTTTCAGAGGTGAAATTAATTCCTTCTCAAGAAAAAAACCACTTTAATTCAAGCAGTATTTTAGATAAATTGATAGATAGCTATTGTATCACCCTTACGATAGCATATATCACACTTACGATAGCATATATCATATGCTATAGATTTTTATATTTTCCCAAGTTTTTGTATTTTGCATTTGGAGCATATGATTTTGCTGAATCTCTCCTTTTATCTCCCTGCTACCTTTTTTTTTCTTTTTTTTAAACCTGTACGTATTTCAGTTGACCTTTGCGCAAGGATTACATTAAATGTTACCCCTTTCTACAATTTTCCTTCCTTGTACCTCAACAATCAACATACTTGAGCTCATCCTGTTGATCATCAGGATCATTATCTACAGTAACTCCTCTTGCATTTAGTTTTTAAGATCCTTTACCCTCATTTCCCCCCACAACTCTAGACCATATTGTACAAATTTTGTAGATTAATTTGAAGAGAAATCAAGATGGGAAACATACAATTTTGCTAACAATCTTTCCAAAACAAATAGTTGGTATATCTGGGGAGTCACTCTGAAAAGTAAGCATCAAAATAGACAAGTGCAATCATGTAAGTTTTTACAAATATATGCAAAACCACAAAAACGTGCAGCTGCTAGCTTGCTCAAAAATAGTTCAAGAGCATAATAAAAGAAAAATATGTATCAAGTCTGTTATTTGCTTCAACTAAGCTTCAGCAACCATGGCAACCCACAGCATTTTTTTTTTCAAGACATGACCAAAACTCATTTTCTCTACTGCCTGATGCCTCTTCGCCATTAAGTATTTCCAAAACTGCTGTCCTTTTTACTCCCTACTCTCACACCTAACTAGAGTATTTCAACATCCCCTCTTTCCACACATAGAGGTAATGTTTTGGAATAGCTCTCAATACTGACCACATTAATTCCCACTAAGCCTTAATGAGACACCTCTGCACCTACTCCAGGTACGGATAAACAAGTTATTGCAAGGTAAGTTAGGTTAAAAAATTTTCCAACTACTCCTAGCGACTGCCTATATGCACTCTCTTGCACTCAACCCCCAGGATCAAAACAATTGTTCAATGTGGCTAAAGCATTCAGAGGTGGTCCCTTGGGAAGGGCTAGGATTTGGCAGCTTATACAACTTTGCTTGCTCAGAGAGATATTTTTATAGCCTCTGTATACAGGGAGGAGGAAAAAACCACCCCAACAACCTCCTTCATTCAATCTCCTCCCTTGGTCCATGCCCAGGGAATGATCCATTAAATGTAATCCTTTGTTATTCTTGTGTCAAGTAAACAGGCAGTGTATAAGCAAAACAGTTAACCACAGCCTACAGCACTCAAAAGCAAGGTCTACTGAATTCCTCTGGGTATGTAAAAAAAGAAAAAAAATAAAAACCAACCCACTACTCAAGTCTATATTCTGTATAATTCGTATTAGTTATTTGGCAAGGAACATATCCTCTGATAAAGAAAAAAAGGTGACTGACAGTAACTTGTACTGGGTATTGCTATGTTCACGCTTGTGCTAACATCCAGTTTCACCACTCCAAATAGTCCTCCGCTCAGCTGCTGCTTTTATAACACATTCAGAAAACAATTCAGCACAGAGGTGACTCAGAATTACGTGCAGAATCTACAGATGCCCTATTCTTGGCCCATAAAAGTGATTCAGGATTCAGTCCGCTCCAGTCATCACCTCCTCAGGAAAGCCAACACCCATAAATGCCAGGTATATGCATGAAGATAGTTACATCTTCTGGAGAAGAGGCAGACCCCCTGCATTTTATGGATACATGGAATTTACAGCACCTGGGAGTCACTTCACAGATTTCCAGTGGCTCATTTTTTCCTCTAGAGCAATTCCAATGTAGTGCTGGCCAAACTGTTGCACAGGAGGACAGAGAATGGGGCAGTGTATGTGCCAGACCCTCTTTTAATTCTAAATTTCTGTTATATTATTGAAGAAAAAATGCTTTTTTGTTCTTCTGCAGTTTAAAGAGGGATTACTAAAAGCACAGCTTTTGGTAAAGAGTCATAGAGCTAGGACTTTGAAAAAATTTAGATTTACTGATAGAGATGGACAAATCAAAGATGAAAAAATGGAGGTACAAGGTAAGAGCATCTTAGTCCATGATAAAAATTTTGGAAACAAGTTAAAAGTGATGCTGCATTTGTCCTTAAGTAGAAGTAAATTACTACTGCATGACTGGATCATTTAGCTTAGTCTCCACACTTGGACTAAAAACTTTAGAGAACTACTGGATTTTCTCAGTAATATTTTGGCAAAATATTTCATGAGCAAATAAGAAGCACTGAAAAAAAAATTAAATGCTTCTTTTTTTGAATTCTGCCGTATTTTCTCTACGTTTCTTTGTGGTACCCTAGCAACACAAAGCACAACAGTGTGAAACACAGACTGAGCCTGACTTCTCTCTATTAAAGTCAGCTCTATTAACTTAGAGTGATCAAATACATCCAAAAGGAATGAGATATGCAGATACAACTGAACTTTATTATTTCCCATGTTTTCTTGATCTGCCTGCATTTGTAAAAACATATTTAGCACCAGGAAAGAGCTCCTCCTTTGAATACAAAGTCCAATATTAATCTATACAAGCTTAACAGAAAGGAATACTGAAAGAAGATGCATTCTCTTGAACCAGCTCTCCCGGAAGACACGGTGTGAAGTAGCAGCACAGCAAGACACAAAAATCGAATAAAATTCACCAAGTGTAGTACTCTAAATGAAAAACATGCCCTCTAGTTTAGGGAAGAGACAACATTTAAGACAAGTAGATATTATTTTCCATATTTCCTGCAATTCTCACCTCCCATCCTCAGCTCCTGCAACATTTACAAGTAAGGGAGCTCCTGAAGGACTCAGCTATTCTGATTCAGGTTTCTTATGGCTTCAGATTTATTTCTGTAACATTTGAAATATCTAAATTCAATTTGTTGCTATCAATAATACTGGATAAATATTAACTTTTTTAATTAGCTTTTTTTGGGTGAAAAACAATTTTTCCACCCCAAAAGAAAACAGTGTTTTAAGGCTACTTGGAGCAGCCAAGTCAAAGGGTATTTTTAAACATTTGCTCAAAACATTAAGGATTTTGGGCCAAGTTTTCTGGCCAAGTTTTTAATGTAGGAAAAATAAATGCTTCTTTACTGTAAAGTGAGAGAATGGGTAAAAGTCCAAATACTCGCTTTGCCAGAATGTTAGAAAATTTGTGTGGGAGGCAAAAAAAAGGGGGGTGAGGGGGAGAGAAAAGTTAAGCTAGTCTGACCATATACCTCTGAAGTTGGAGAGTTTACATTCATTCTGAGCACCCCAACCAACTGAAACCAAATGTGCTATTAGTCACTTGAGAGTTTCTGTTGTAAAGTTAGAGGAGTCTGAGAATAAAAACTTGAACAAAATTAATGATATGGGAAAACAATCCTAGCCAGGGAACTACAGATGATCTCACACCTCTCTTTCACCAGTACTCATGAAGTATGTAATTTGTATCACAAAACTGATGACTGAGGGAAAAAAAGGCTTAACACACCAATTAAAACATCACCAAAATGCTCCAACAAGCTATTACAACTAAGTCTGTTGGTAGGAAGGAGTGGAACAAAATTATTCAATTCTGCTCCAAGTGAGGCCATGGCACTATTCCCAACATCTTTAACGAGTGCATGAGTAAATGCTAAATTAGGAATCTTCCTTCTCATGAGAAAGAAGATACTACATGCATCAACTCTTGGAAATTACAGTTATCCATCTGCAGCATTTCACCATCTGTCCAGCCAGATGAAGCTCTGGAGAAGTGGCTCCTTAAAACACACAGGGTGGTTGTAAGCTATCCTTCCCAGAAGTCAATCAAACCGCAGAGCCAAAATAACACAAAGTAATCAGCAGGCTCTTGACTGTGTTATTCTGCAAATTCTTCATCCAATAATCCTCATAATTTCTACACAAAAACAGGAACACTTTTTCACCCAGGGGAGATTAACAAAGTCCTTGAGACTCTCATCTAGGAATCCACAGCTTTTGAAAACTAAGGGTGTCTCAAAACCCCTGTGAATTACAATAATTATTGCATTTAATCATTGCAAAGATTATCAAACTAATGGTTAAACTGAAAAGTATGTCAATGGCACCAGTTTGCTACAAACTTCAGCTTCCCATGGGAGAGTACGCATGCTGCATTAACAACTCCTATATCCAGACCTGCTACCTATGGATTGTCCATGGAAGTATCCCTTTTGATCGCAAATTTTTGGCCCTATTTTATTCAGAAATCCCAACAGCACCAGTGCTGTCACTATATTCGTAGTTTTACAATTCAGGGAAAAACCAAGACTTTCCCATCATCCTGCAATTAAGACTAATAATCTAGACATGATGAAAAATTAAAAGGCAGCTCAATAAAACTAATAGGATGTTTCTCCTCTTGATTATACTTAATTCTACCTGAAACAAATTATGATTGCAGAAGAATCACACAAAAAGTCATCTCAATGGTCTCATCACCAATGTGCATCTCGCAACGGAGAGACAGAATAATTACCAATCTCCCCTACTTCTTTTCACCTCCAGGCTAGCAGAGCTACAAGAAGAAATTAACTCAGTGTGGCGGAGGAATACCTAGTAGTATCCTCCAATGAGGACAAGATACATCAGTCTCTGCTGATGGCTCAGGAATAGGTTGTCAAATTGCAGCAAAACCCAGCTACTCCTTGACAGGAAAGTACAGGAGAAAAGAGCAGGATGAACACACCTTTGACCCACAGATAGTACACATGGAGGATAAGCTTGAGCATTATCATCAAGTTTGGTTGCCAGATGGCAAACTGTTGACCCCATAATCCATACAACACAAAGTGTTTTGCAATATGCTACCACTTTCTTACTGTATAATGTTAAACAGGTGGAAAAGGCCATGAAAAAATAGATGGAATGCTCTCAATATATTATCCTCTCTGCATTTCAGTGTAGATGCAGTCAGCAGTCCACTTAACCTGCTACAGTAATATATTTTAAAAATAAATTTATTAGAAGCCCCTTTGGTAGATTTTTTTTTAGCTAGTGAAGGTACAAAGACATACAACGGTCCTCATCATCAACGAAATGCATTTATGGCAGAGTAGTACAGTGCACAAGCTTCCTAAGACACTCAAAATAGCTTATACTGCAGTGTAAGTTATGCAAGCATCATCTTTAATACGGGAAATCAGTACTATCAAAAGCAGTTCAGGATATAACAAATCAGCCATCTGTTTGACGCTAATTTATTGAGAGATGCCAATTCAGAGCTGCTCCAATAGTCAGATATTTACTGCTCAAAGAGCAGGAAGATAAACATGAAGTCTTCTGCCACACTGCATTTAAAGCTCTTCCCTTAGAAAACAGCACATTGAATACAAATAAAAATATGCACCCCAATTTTTTTTTCAGGTAGGAAAGAATCTGTGGAAGCTTCTGTTTAAGAAAGAAATCCAGAACTGTTGCATGAACTCCAGACAGAATGTCAAGCATGTAATTATTTGAAATATTATTAAAACTAACATAGTTATTACTTCAGGCCCTGAAGGAAAAACCCTGACACAGGATGGATACACAGGCGAATATATTTAAACCTTTTTTACAGAATAAAGTTGCCAACAAAAACCACGCAATCCTTCAAAAAGGAAAGCCACCAGGAAGAGAATAATAAAATAGAGATATCATTCTCTGCCAAGAGAAAAAAATGAACTCTTATCTCACAGTCACTCCAAAATTTCTTCTTCCAAGCAGTGACATTGAAATTGATGAATACTGAGAGCATAGAAATCAACAGATTGGATGTGAAGTAAACAGGCCATTTAAAATACATAAATGCACATTTAAATTAAATCTGTGCTGATTTTCAACTTGTAAAACCTCATATGTACTCATTTTGAGTGTCATACTGATTCCCCTCAAAAGTAAGTTCACTAACACACTCAAGATTACAGAGCAAGTTACAGAAATAAAATTTGTTTTTAAATTCTACTTCCTTCACAAGGGCTTATATTTTTGCTCATTTTAGCTTGCACAGGGACTCCTGTGTTTTGTGGGTACAACCACGGCTTGCCCAAAGTTTTTTCACAAATTGAAGACTGGCCAGTGAGCACCACCAGTGGCAACAGAGCTTTAGGCAAAACAAAAACTAATTCCCTATGAAAAGTCAAACATATCATTATCCAGTGAACACAGTATCACAGTATTTCCTCTCTTAAGTAATTATTAATTTTATTGCAGGCACAAAGATTAGAATGGACTGCAACTTGCTGTGTTTAATGAGACAACTTTTTCTTCCCTCTCTTTTCTAAAAGTCTTACGTTGACCACCAATACCCAGTTTATACTCTGTTCCTGTATCTTGCTGTGTTGGCCATCACTTAAAAAAGAGTCACACACTTTGAAATTCTGGCCATAAACTAATCTCTGATGTATCCTCTCCTCTACCACTAGGGAAAGTAGAAGGTAATGTTTTCTAACAACTACCCAATAATTATTTTTTTGTACATAGGATTGAGGCATTACACACTTTAATAAGCAAACACATGGAAACCTGTACAGCTACCTTTTGTAATACCATTAAAGACTAACCTTTCATAACTGTCATCTGCTTTCTACTTCAAACTGTGCCCTCTTTGAAGCTGACCTGTTGCTGTTTGTTTTGCAAGTTGCCAGGCAGAGACATCTGAGCAATAGAGAATGAAAACAGCAGGAAAGCATCTTTACCAGGTATCCCAAATTAGCTGAGGAGTTATCCAAATAACAGCAGCAGCACACTACCTACAACCTAGAAGGAACTAGAAACCAAACAGATGCTACCTCCTCTTCATTTACAGTAAAAGCAGATTATGGAATTTTTTACAAGTAAACTAAAAAAAACTCAAAATCCTTAGTACCCTTGTTTTGAAACTGAAGGGAGTCTTCATAATTTAAAGTTGCATTAACAAAGAAGTCACATTACCATGAGTTGGAGTAACCTGAACTAATTAGCTGGAGTACTCTCTCAGGGGTGAAGGTAGGAAAAAACCTCCGAAGTTCAGTAGTTTTCTTCCACGGTGCTCACTGCTATTTACTTTGGTTTTTAAGGAGGACAGTCTCTCCTGTGACTGCAGATGCACAAATAAAAGTAACATGTTCCATTAAATGCTGAATGCCAAAACCTACACGCAATTAAGCTTGACCAAACAGTTTCTACTGGAGCTTGAACATATTTGCTTTCCTGACAAAAATTCTGCAAACAAAAGCTCATTCTATAAGTAATGTACATGTGCCTTCGGTACATGTCCATCAAAAAGATTCCTGCCCTGGGAGATGAAAGCAGGCTTCTCTCTCTTTCCCCCCTCTGACTGATCAGACAGTAATGTGTCACTTAAAATTATGGAAGCCACACAAACACATTATTGGGCAACAGGTGACAAGAAGAAATTTCCAGTGTTCACTGCTTCTCTAGCTCTCCTGAACCCTAATTAAGATAGAACCACAGAACTGTTTCAGTTAGAAAAGACCTATAAGAACATTGAGTGTGACCATTAACTCAGCACTGCTAAGTCCACCACTAAACTGTGTCCCCCAAGTGCCCCATCTACGAGTCTCGTAAGTATCTCCAGGGATGGTGACTCTACCACTGCTCTGGACAGCTGGTTCCAATGTTCACAAGTGTTTAACTGAAGAAAATTTTTCTAATACCCAATTCTAAACCGACCTTGGCACAATTTGAGGCCATTTCTTCTTGGTCTGTCACTTGTTACCTGGGAGAAGAGGCTGACGCCCCCTGCCTACTACCTTCTTTCAGGTAGTTGTGAAGAGTGATAAGGTCACCCCTGAGCATCCTTTTCTTCAGGCTAAACAACCACAGCTCCCTCAACTGCTCCTCATCAGGCCTGTGCTCCAGACCCTTCACCAGCTTTGTTGCCCTTCTCTGGACACACTCCAGAACCTCAATGTCTGTCTTGTAGTGAGTGGCCCAAAATTGAACACAGGATTCAAAGTGTGGCCTCACCAGTGCTGAGTATAGGAAGACAATCACTGCCCTGGCCCTGCTAGCCACACAGTTGCTGATACAGGCCAGGATGCCACTGGCCTTCTTGGCCACCTGGGCACACTGCTGGCTCACATTCAGCTGGCTGTCAACCAGCACCCAAAGGTCCTTTTCCGCTGGGCAGCTTTCCAACCACTCTTCCACAAGCATTAAATGTTGCGACCGAAGAGCAGGACCTGGCACTTCACCTTGTTGAACTTCATCCAACTGGCCGCAGCCCATCCATCCAGCCTGTCCATATCCCTCTGCAGAGCCTTCCTGCCTTCCACAGAACAACATTCCCACCCAGCATGGTGTCATCTGCAAAGTGACTGAGGGTGCAACTTGCCTTCCCCCCTTGTCTGCCCTTTGACTGCAGTGCCCCATTGTGTAAATACACTTCCTGAAGAAACCAAGTACCAGTCCTTCATTCCAGCTTTTATCCTGATAAAACTGACCTTGTCCATTAAATTAAGGTTTAATTAAGGTCCTTCTGCAGCCACCTGACACAGCACAAGCATGGACTACCTGCCTACGTCTTCCTGTGCTGGCAGCCTTGTGCACACTGAGAGAGGTTGCTGGGCACCTATAGCTCACATGGTACCCAAGCAAACAAAACGCAGGCACACAGGCTCATGTTGTTTGGTGCCACCATTTCCTATATTGGTAGATTTAAATCTTATCCTAACAATGAAAAGAAACTGAACAAAAAATAAAAAGTAATTTAGAAATGCAGTCATGTCATTTAGGTCTCAATCATGATGGCAGACCGACTACATTAGCTGGATAACTAGGGATTTCTGTATAGGTTATTTATCAAACTAGCCTCTTGAATACATTCACAAATTATTCAAGAAGTATTGGAGAAAACCAAATTAAACTAAAGACTTGGTTTGCAGCTCAAAGAGGAAAATGCTTCAGAAAGACAAAATGTTTATAAAAAGAAAAGCATCCTTTTGCAAGATATTCTGTTCCTCTTGAAGGAATAAAAATATCACAATGAAATGGCAAAGACTATTAAACCACTAGCACTAAGTGACTTTTGTATATTTCTCAACAGCAGCCAACATTCAATACCAGAGGCAAGCTCAGATTTCAAGGAATAAAATGTTCTGCACACAGAGAGAGAGGGTTTTGCAGGACAAGCACAGCAGAGGAATATCATTACCAATGCATCTTATTCTGTGCTTATTCAACCCGTGTGGGTGTGCTTTCTACATAACCATCTGATGTGTGATTTTACAGTTACACTTCCCATGCCAAAATCAGTAACAAAACCTCTTAAATTAACTGATTTTTGAGAGCAAAAGTAGCTTTAAAGTAACGATGCCGAATATAGCATAGGCAAATATGTGTACCAGCTTATTTCAAGAGACTTTCAGCCATTCTTCATTACTCTTCTGAAGCTTTTCATGAAACTTCAAATGGCTTAATGAAAAACTATCATATGTTAAATTGCTAATAATTAATGATAACATTTTCCCCTGTGATTGCACAAACTGGTCACATATAAAAATGGTCAGATACTGGTCTAGATTAAGAGACCTACCATGATTTTATTCATCTTTTCAGATAGCTGTTTATACAATGTTTCACATGTGCTGAAGTTTAACAATGGCAGATTGCTTGACTGATTTAGCAAATCAAATTAATTGCTTCCATACAATTTGTGTTTGATTTTTTCCTTAGTTTTGCTTCTTGGATTTTTTCATAGAGCTACAGAAATTAAAAGCAGCTTTTACTGTATGCAACCTTTTCAAAACCACACACAGGAACATCCACATGAGGCCTGATCAAAAAACTGTATCGAGCCCAGGATCTCATCCTCCCGTGTAATCCCAAGGGGTTGCCTACGGAAGTGTAAAAATAGAGCAGGAAAGATGCTTCTCCCTTGCAGACTTTTCAAGTTAGATGTGGTTTCCCCAGACTGAGTAACTCTCAAAAGATTTCGCTTCTCAAAACTTCTCCACTATCCCTTGAACGCAAGTTAACTTTTATCATCCACAGCATCTGCTGTCAAGGAAGCCTACTGAACCTTCCTTTGGTTCATTGATTATTCATATAACATAGCTTACAGTGACCAGTTGTATCACTTGTCCATGCCATCTACTAGGGGTTTTTTGTTTTATTTGTTAGTTTTAAGCTTGCTACTTGTCCAGCTCTTCCCTTCATCTACCATCTCTTTCAGGCCCAGGACTCTCAGCATGCTTAACTAAAGCAGCAGAGGAAGCTATTCCTACTTTTAGTCAGAGAGATGCCACGAGGATGAAGATATTCCAGTTCCACAGATCTGCTTTCAGGGGAATTTGTGGAAGTGAGAAAGTGAGAAAAGGGAAAATGATCAAAGTCCAAAGCTTCATTTGGTATTACAACACCAGCAAATTCCAGATTAACCACAGCAGCACAGTGCAGTGCTATTGTTTTTCCTATTCCTAATACTTGTTTCTGGGGTAAGGTTGGGCCCTTTTCATTGTTTGCTTGGTTGGTTGTTCTTTTTTTTGTTTGGGGTTTTTTGACCAGCACTGGAGACTGAATAGATGCCTTCACAAAACTCCTGACTTCATTATCTCAGGCTTGAACAGTATTAGCTATTCCAGAACTCATAATTTCATACACAAAATTGAAATTGTTCTTATTTTTCTGTTCCCACTTAACTAACCCAAATTTCCTTCTATTTTATACATAAAAAGAGCACAGTTTTTGAAAAAAATGACCCGAAAACTACTACTAAAAGCTGTTTACAAGAATAGTTAACACTGGTATATATTTGGACAGATTAGGATTAGTTTGCAGAATTGTACAGTAATTCCTTAACTGTACAGACGCGTGTTGAAAACACATCACATCTTCAAGTCAAACTGCACATAAATAAACTGTGCCTTCTGTTAACTCAGGCATTTTTAGCTAGCGCTTTACCAAGTACATCACTCACCCCCAAGAATTATCACAGTTGGGGGCATCTTACAACATCAGGTCACAGAGTTAAAAAGAATACATTACTGTATCATAAATCTGACAAGCGTATTTCAGTGGTTATTCACAGGGAACAAGTGGCTGTCTGTAATTTAATAGCCTTTGCAAGAGCAAAACTATTTTGAACTTGGACTCCCTTTCCCCGCCCCAGTTAAATATTTTATCATATAACACATTGGAATCCACGTCAGTTGATGCATATCTGTACATACTGGGTTCAAAGGTGTGTGCCTGTTTACATTTGCAGGACATTTTTTCTAGAAGGGAAAGGAAAGAGGAAATATCATCAGCATTAGTCAACCTTCTCACTCTAGTTCCAGAAACCAGCTGCAGCAGCTTTCAAAGTCTTGCTTTCTGAGTCAGGTTCTGATATTTGGCTCCCTCCCCAGGCAGACAGAATCCCAGGGAGGAGACACACTGGAGGGCAGGGCTGTCAGGAGGACTGGCTCTGCAGGAGCCTCATATGGCATTCAATAAGGACAAAGTCCAGGTCCTGCCCCCTGGACGGACCTAATTCCTGCAACTGCAGAGTCGGGGGAGGAGCTGGGCCTGGAGGTCCTGCTGGGCCAAACCTCAGCCAGCAGCAAATTTTGGCAACATTGGCCAACAGCACCCAGGGCTGTACAAAATGGTGCATGGCTGGGCAAAATGGAGCATGGCCAGAAGGCTGACAGACCACATTGCTCCCCCTTTCCTCAGCACTTATTATGCCACATCTGTAATGCTGCTGTCTCTAGTTTGGTGTCTCACAGCACAGGAAAGACATTGATAAACTGAATCAAATTGAGCTGAGATCACCAGGATGGTCAGGGCTGGAGATCCTGAGCTTGATCATCCAGCTTGTTCAGTCAGAAGAACAGTTCTCCAACTGGGTTTTGTTTGGTTGTTCTTAGGGGTTTTTTTCCCTTTTGTTTCTTAAAGACAACAGATCTCTATCACATAAAAGAAACATGGCTTTTTGTGGTTAAGCTTGGCTGCTTTATTTATAAATAAAGCAGCCAGGGCTCTTTATTTCCAACCCTCCACCCCTTCTTATCATGCAGTCATGCGGAGAGACATTATCTTATTTAATTGGTTTCAGTGACAACATGAAAACACCCCTACAACCCTCTGGAAATGCGCTTTATAAGAATAATTGAAATTGTTATTGCATTGCCAATTGCATTCTGTAGCATTCACGGGGAAAAAAAAAAAGTATTAATGTCATTTTAAAGGACACAGTAAGTGCTCCAATTAAGCAGTAATAACTAGAAGTGAAATCTCTGAAAGCTCAGGAATAAAAATGGCCAAAAGAGGGTTTTGTATGAAGTAGGATCAAAAGCTGTCACTGTTCAGCTTTACTTTCTCTATTTACAGAGTATGGTTAACTAGCAAACTCCTGTATCCATGGGAAAGTCAGCTTCCCCCACTATTTAAATATAGAAGCTCTTCCTGTTGTGCTGTCTGCAGAAAAACTGAACTTCAGCAATTTAGCAGTAAAATACAATTTAGAATAATACAATATTGAACTTGCATATGTGTTTCTGTGCAATTGATATTAACTAACACTATCTTATCCTTTTTCTAAGTCCTTCAGCATCCAACATTGGACACAAGCACATTTTTGTATGGAGGAAAAAAAATGACCACCAAAAAATGCAGGCTTTCTTTTTACCTTCTTTTGTAACTCACTGCTACTCATCAAAAATGCTGTCCTCTCTCTCATGTGTTGTTTTATAAACGGCATTTAATCCTGGGAAGTTAGGGGATTAAAATGAATACAGGAGTTTAAGATTTAGATGGATTCCCATTGGAATCACAAAATGTTAAGAGACACTTCTCTTAACACAAGCAAACATTGAAAAAGTACTAAATTGCTTTCAACACAACTAACACATGTTAAATGTATTGTTTTTCCAAATTGTTCAGTCTCCTCCTGTACACTTGTGGGTACAGGTACAGAACTCCAGAGTTTTTCATTCCTACAGCAGAATCATCTTCACAAAATGGTAAAATCAAACACTATCAAAAGTATAATCTCAATGGTAATGTAAATTATTAACTGTTAAATTACTCAACAGCAAAAATTACCACCTATCTCAGATATTATTCATAATGACCAGAAAATAAAGCAGACAGATTGAATAGCGCCACACCCAACAGTTCATAGACTTTACACTGAAGAGTTGGAGGTAAATTTCTAGCAGGTGTAGTCCAAAGTCTGGAACATATTTTATTGCCCATAACGTTTTTACTGGAATGATTTACTGTTTATGCACATTAGTGACATAACATGAATATTTTACATTTAAGCACATCAGTTTCACAAGACTGAAAAACCAAACTTCTAATTTTCTTTATCTCTGCATAATTGTCCTAAGCACTAATAAAAGTAAAACATGTGAAATTACTGATCTCAAAATTAGTTATATCATAAAAAACCCAAATACAGCTATTTCAATATTTAGAATATGGCTATATCCAGGAAGTAAATATGTTTCTTTGACAATGCCCATACCAAAAAGAGAATTTACACACTGAAAAAATTGTAGGAACATTTCTAGAGTCAATCTAAAGTGAGACTGCTGCACTTTTCCATTTCAAGGAAACTGTCACTAGGAAATTTAATTACCACAATAAAGATCTGTTACAACCACATGTTTAAAAAATGTTATTTCCCTGAATATAAATAAGGAAAAAGCCCCATCCATTGTCCTAATTAAATTTTGGTTAAATGGTTTGCATTTCAGTTTTCAGGACTCACAAAGAGCTGTCTCTTATTCGTTTCCTCTCAACTTGAATTTAAAGGTAGTTTCTAAAATGCTGAAGCCTTTGGGGTGACTGGCCCTTCAGTCACACAGGTATAAGCAAGAGAATTTATGCAGGTACAAGTTTTGGTCCAACCATTTTTGTACTTTGTGCACTGAAGCACTTGGCTTTCATCCAGCTCACAACTTTCTAGTCCACAGAAAATAAAAAGGCAGGAAAGGGTGGTTCCATGTTGTGTGTTTGAGTGCTTTGGTTTGGGGTTTTTTTATTTTGAAGCCAAATTAGAAAATAAGTTTTTCAACACATTAAAATGCATATTTCTTGGAAAAATCAGCACAGCAAATTCAGGTTCAGCTCCATCATACTCTCGTATTATAATCATTAAGTTCTTGAGCAAAAAAAGATTTCAGGATGATATGGTAGCTAGGCTACCATAGGCTACCATACCATCAGGATGATATGGTAGGTAGATATCAGATGTGGAAGAAAATCATTAATTCAGTCTTATCGACAGCCAATACCAGTTCTGAACTATCTGTTCACAAACTGACCTGCATTCTCTCTCTTTCGTTGTTGTTTTTTGTTTGTGTTTTCTTTTGGATTGGGTTTTTTTGTTTTGTTTTTGAAGCATCCATTTTCAGGGTACTTGACTCTGTCTCCTCTGAGCAAAATGTGACAGCTCTTCCTGATGGACAAAATAGAAGTCCCAAGTGTCTCATCATCACACCTGAAGCTTTCAGGTAGCCCATTTGCCAGACAGTTTAAAGAGTTGAGTGATACTGGTAAAGCAAACCTAAAAAAATTCCTCCCACGACTGAGATGTGGTATTGCTTTCACAATTAAAGCTTTCCAAAACACACATTTTTAAGAGCCCTGACAGCAGTTTTCCACTCAAAAAGATCATTTTTTCAGGAATTTCTAAGTAGATTGCTTTCTTCAGTGGTCTGCCCAACATGGTTCACATTCATCCCATAGAACAGAAATTTCACTTTGCCTTTGTTTACCCTGCAAAAGAAAGCACCCTGAGCAGGAAACACAAGTGGAATCAGGAAATGCAGTGTATTTCCCAGGACTAGACAGGAAGAACATTCAACACATAGGAAACACCAGCTACTATTAAAAAAGAATATTTTCTAATTCACTATCTACTATATAATGAAATAGTGGGCAGTCACTTCCTACCACAAAAACAGTAATTTGCTAAGGGACTAAATTTAGCACTGGAAGAAGTTACACCTGCTTTCAGTTATCTGCTACTGTTTCACTCTTACTTAGAGGAATCCTTTTAGACCCGCACAGTTAGTGGCTGCATCCGAAAGGTCAAGTGAGGCAATTTCATCACTGAAAGGAAGCACTGGCAGTATTGTAATTAAAATTATAGAATAAAGAAGATAGGTACTAGAGGGCACTGTGTTTGGCTTAAATCACTGCTAGAAGGCTTCCCTTCTGACAACACCTAAAAGGAGAGGGTTTCTTAGTAAGGGACAAGAGTTGTGATACGTAAGGTAGTGATTCTGTACATGTGCTTAAAATACTTAATGCTGGCATAATAGTTCACTCTTATATAATCAGAAAAACACCCATGAAACATATCCTGCTCCAAATGGAACAAGAAGTGCAGAATATGTGCTTACAGCCATATCACACAGCAACTATTTCATTTTCTCAGGCTTTATGTTGAAAGCATCTATTCTCTGAACAACTTTTCTTGGTGGTATTTTAAATTCAGAAAGTATTATCTCTGAACTGAAATAGAGAGCCTGTCTCAAAAGCTCAGCTGAAATGCAGGAAGACAAAGATGAACACAACATATAGCAGTTGTTACTTCTCTCCAGTTGGCTTTAGTTATATAGAGCTTTATGTTGCAGAATGCATGGCATTTTAATTTTTCCAGGATTGCTTTCCATTTTAGGAAATCATGACAGAAGATTATGCTAAAGAAACATTAAATGGATTAAGTTAAAAACTACCCAAAACTTTGAAATGCCAGGGCCAAAGTCAGAGCTCTATTATTCCATCTCATGTATGCACTTAGTCCCAATGCAGCAAAACTTCTCCAACAGGGTTTCCTGCTTGTTTTGTACAATTAACATGTTGCAAGATTGGTAATATGTGGGAAAAGTGTAGGCCAGCAAAAAATGAAGTCCTTATCCAAATACCAAGTTCTGCAATATGATGAGATACTTCCAGCTGTCTTGGGAAACTATCACAGAATAGTTTGGTTTGGAAGGGACATTAAAGATAATCTAGTTCCAACCCTTCTGCTATGGGCAGGGACACCTTCCACACCAAACCAGATTGCTCAAAGCCCTGGCCTCAAACACTTCCAGGGATGGAGCATCCACAGCTTTACTGGGAAATCTGTTTCAGTACCACACCACCCTTTCAGTAAAGAATTTCCTCCCAATATATAAAACTAAGCCCACCCTTCCAGTTTAAAGCCATTACCCCTCATCTTATCCTATGTGTCTTTGGGACAAGTCTCTCTCCAGCTTTCTTTTAGGCCCTTTTTAGGTGCTGGAAGGTCTCCTTGGAGCCTTCTCTTCTCCAGGCTGAACAACCCCAGCTCTCTCAGCCTGTCTTCATATGAGAGGTGCTCCCTGTTCATCCCCATGGCCTTCCTCCAGAGTCACTCCAGCAGGTCCATGTCCTTCCTGTGGTGGGTTGCTCAGAGCTGGACACAGTGCTACAGATTGGGCCTCAGTTTCATTCAAGACATACTCTAAATATAACACTGTAGTAATATTATGAATGGAAATTGAGTATTTTAATTTTCTCTTTTATTGAAAAATGAAATTAGCATGGTAAAACTTCAACATCAGAACTTAGGGGCTGTGGTAGCTTTAAAAAAGTTTGCTATTTAAGATCTTGCAGTGAATTTTCTTTTTTTTCCCCTTAGTTTAATATTTTAGTCTATTAACCTGCCATTGTTTGGATTTATTATTAGAATTTAATGAGTATCTTTAACCGGATACCTCATTTTACAGAATTATAATTTCTTTCATGTAGATGAATTAATTTTCTGAAAAGAAAAGAGAAATTTGAGTTTACACACTCGGTCTGAGTGTTCAACCCTTAAAAACTGGTAACTGGGATAAAAAAATTCCATCAGCATTGAAGTTTGGTATCTGCATATGTGAGCTCTTTCTTTTTAACTCCATGGTATGATTTTATTAAGAACCCATCCACAGCTGGGAACAACTGGGTGTGTCACCCCTAAAGAGCTGGGTAAGGAAGTGCTCTACATTTTTAAATAGCAACCATGCTGACAACTGAGAGTAACTAAGCCTGTATTACATTCTTACTTTGACAGAACCAAAAAATAATCAAATGAAGTAATAAGACAATCTTGCATTAGTATAAATAAATTTAAAAAAAAAAAAAAAACAACCTCACTAACTACTGGGTTTTAAAACATCTCCAATTAGAAATAATAAAATCCTAGGCCAAAAAAAAAAAATCAAATCTATCAAAAGAACTGAAGAGGACAAATGCATTTACACAAATAACTAGCCACTGAACAAGATGATACGCATATGAGTGCCAGACATGGTATGTGAGGAATAAGTCCATCTGGATGATCTTTCTTGGAACACATGACACATTGCTGTACTATACCACTGAGCAATAACTTCTGCAGATTTACAGAATGACTGAACTATAAATCTCACACATTAATCCACACTTCCATTTTCACTGGCAGAAAAGAAACCATCCATGCCAGGATAGTTTTTCCACACCACCCAACTACTAATCTTGCTGATCTGGCAAAGCATAAAATTTGCAATGCTTGGAGCAGCAACCAGTAATTTCAGCCAGCCTTTTTCACACAAACTTCTAAACAATAAAGTTTTAAGGAGCTTTTTCTTTGCAAAAAGGATAATCACATAATCACTTGAAACTAAAAGTCTGGGTATGTAAGAGGATTCTTGCTTCTTCTGTCCCAGATTACTTCTAGTAATTATAGAGGAGGGTTTTACAGCATGCCTGTGCATCATCTCAGCTGCAGTAGACAACAAAACACAAATGAAAGTTCTGGCCTCCTCACCAGATACAAAGGTTATTTTCTTAGCACAGATTCTAGAAATTCATGAGGAACAGAGGGTCTTTGCCTTAACTCAGGTGACACAAGAACGCTGTGCTACATATGGAGTTTGGTATCTCTGAGTGGTTTTGTGGTGGTGTTGATTAGACAGTGTGCTATCAGCAAAGGTATGGTGAAAGGCAGCAAGCACACTCAGAAATAAAGTACAAGGAGACAATAACTTTCCCTGCTGGGAAGGGAGCCTGCCCAGGTGGGACAGGATAGCAGTCTGAGATGCCAACAGCCTGAGGCAGCATGATTTCCCCACAAGGTAAAAAGGGATACCACACATAACTGCCAGCCAGCAGAGACAGGAGAAGCACATGGAACACCACGCCACAGAGGTCATCCACCTCAAATGGTGTGTGCTCCTCCTGAGGACCATCCCCCCACCACCCAGAGGAGTCAGATCAATTAAACAAGTGTGACACAGACAGAGATGCAACCTCCCAGACAGTGTGAGAGACTGGTTTTGCTCTTACATAAGATGACAACTCTCACGACCTCCTTAGCAGCAGAAGCAGCCCCACCCTTTTAATGGTACCTTCCTCTGACCAATTTTCCACATCCACAGCAAATCAAGCACCTTGCCATGCCTGACAGCACATGCATGTGTCCCACCAGCACCCCACTCTCTGCCATCCCAGCCTGTTAACATGACTTTTCTAAGCAACAGTTTGTTTAATCTTTTTTGGGTAGATAAAAAAACATGTGCTAACAGTAGTGCAACAGCAGAACATAGCAGTCCTGCGGTGACAAAATACACACTGCTGCAGGCACATGTTAATGTTATCCTATACAACATATCACAGCTGCTTTAAGATGTGGGCAATTAGCCTCAGGTGATAGCAGCAAAATGAATTTGCAGAGGAATGTTAGAAATTCAAAAGTTAAATGCAATTTTTTAAATAGGTCAGCAGATAAAAAGTTTTTCTTCCTTGTGACAAGAAATTATTTACTTCTAGTTATGAAACCAGAATTAACAGGATAGCACAAAAGCAAGACATTAAATAGTACCCCTTTTCTGAGGCCTGGCATCCTACAAGTTTTGAAGGCATTTGTAATTCATCTTGAGCGTATGAAATTATTTACTTCTATTAAATGATAAAAAGACATATCAGATAAAATTCCTGATCAGACAGCATTTCTCTCCTGACGCACATATAAATCTCTCTGAAAGCCCTCTGAAGAATAGCTTGCCCTCAGGGTAATCAAATTATTTCTATAATTAGCTTTTCAATGGAGAGAGTTATCTTCGTGTAACTTATTTCCTTCATTTCTTGGAATAAAACTTCCCTCCCAGTCCCACTCCAACCTCCTAAACATGTCAAAAAGTGCTAGTATAGTTAGGACACCACTTCACAGCATGCTCAGATACAGAAGTTTTGAATTACTCTATAAGTATTTTATACACACTGTGGGACTGTCATATGATATATAATGTGTGTAGAAGCAAACTCATACTGAAACAAATTACAAGAACAGGGTTATATGGCTGGCAGCTCTTTTGACTCTAACCCAGACCTCCCACATTGCTGTCCATAAGAAGTACTCAGTAGTTAAATCTGCTTTTTTGAAAAGCACTAATTAAACTATTGCTGAGGAGGTATGATGTAAAACCCCTGTTGCCTCATGACAACTCCAAATTCCAGCCTTACTCTCTGCTCACGGAGCCAGGGAGGGAACTGGCGGTGCTGAAAGGACCCAAAAACCCCTCGGTTACAGATCCACTGGACGAATTTCACGGCTGACCTCACTAGGATGCCGTGGTTTAACGTCGGGACGAGTTGGACAACATACCTTGCACAACAGTTTGCTATCTCGACCTCCCTGGGGTTCCAGCTTGTCACTATCGACGCTGTTGAACACCAACTCCTGATCGCCTCCAACCCTTCCCAGCCATACCCTTGGAGCAAACCTCCGCCAAAATAACTTTACTAGGGCTTTGTGGATAATTTAAGCACAGCAGAGGTTACCAACCCTCCGGCTTTTGGCATGACGTAGGAACCAGCAGAGAGAATACCAACGTCCTGGAAGGGTGCCAAGTCCCTAAACACCAGATTAGTGAGAAATTACGTTTCGGGTATGAGTCAAAGACTGGAAAACACATTGCCATCTCACGTACCAGACCTCAAAACAGTATGAACTTTCATTCTGAAACCAGGCAGAGAGCATGTCAACAGGCTACCACCCGATACACCTACAAGAGATTTCTTTCTAATTAAAGCAGTTACATGCCATTTCACAATATACTTTTTTTCCAGAAGGATTACTGCCTGTTCTTCTTTGATAAAACTGGTAATTTAACACAGGAATCAATCCTTCACATTTAACTTGACAGATTTCCAGCAAAACCCACTAAAAACTTTTGGTTTTGAGACAATAAATGCACCCTTTGTCCCAATATAATAAAGAGTTCATACTGTAACAAATCAAGATGCCCTAGGATGATTTTTGCCTTCACTCGTTTATCTTAAAACACTTGTCTATACAGTAAAGTTTCACATTAATCTCTCAGAAACTGGTACTAGGAGACAAAGCAGTCCTGAAATATGAAAATCCACTATTATATTTCAGAATCAAGCCACTGCTATTTCACAGGAAAACTCCCATCTCCGTAAACATGCCAATTACCCTTTGTGCAAGTCAGTACTTAATTTCTACTCACACACACACTCAGAGACAAACATCTGATTAATATTTCGAGTGTCAAGACCAGCAGTCCTTCAGGAACACTATACCTAAGCCTCAAATACAATTGGATAAGTATCAGAAGCACCACCTCAGCCTTTCAGATTTACACTGGTAATCACAAATAATAAAGAGAAGTGATTGATGCTTTTGCTATCATTTAACAATTTTGTTCTAAGTCTAAAATAAGCTGAACAGTTTCCATCTCATATTAAATGTTGTAAATATTCATTAACAATTAGCTTGCTTACAAGGTAAGTATTATAATACTTCATTTTTTAATTACATTTCTGCACATCTTACCTACTAGTTTTAACAAGGTTTAAACCCTCACCACAGTATTCAGAACTGCTCATACCAGATTAAAAGAATTTTCCATAAGCGAACATTAAAAAAAAATAGACCATGAAAGAGCTTAGAGGGAGAAGGGAAAGGAGAAAACAAAACCACAAAACTCACTTGACTGTAACTCGATTGGACAAATCCTGAAGATCTCCTGGGTGAAAAAGCTGAGCTTCTTTCAGTCCAATGTTTTCACACGCTTTCAGAAAAACATTTATATTATCCTGCAAAGAGAAGTAGAAAGCAGTTGCTTAGTTAAGAGCACTAAGCAGGTTTTGCAAGATGATTAGTGCGAGCCTTTAAATGTCAAAGTCCAGCTCACGTAAATAATACTGAAAAAGCAATCTTCTGGATCATAAACGCTGCTCGTTTCTCATGCACACAGGCAGGCTGGGTTGCAATCTCAGGGACTGAGGGGTATGTTAAAGATTACCTGGCATAAGGCAGTGGTGAGCCAGTAGGCAGCAATCTCCACTTTGATGTCAGCTCTGCTCAGCAAACAAACGCCCTCTTCCTAGCTTTGCACGACAAGCCTCACCTCTTGCCTTTAAAAATAACTCCAGCTACTGACATTCACCACCCAGAAACTCTTGGCAGGGGAGGAAGAAGAGGAGGGACGCTCCGTTTCTATGCTCACAGACTGATGAGAGAATACTGCACCTGGAGTCTGGGTTTGGTTGCTGAGCAAAGCTCCGGAGAGACAGAAACCAAACCGTATTCAGAGCTGCTGCTGCCTCACTTGGGGGGGTTTCTCTCCTCCGAGTTCCTCCCCTTCCTGCCCCCTCCCTTTCCCCCACCAACTTCACACCGATCTATAGCAAAATACAGGTGGCAGTAGCCACTCTCTGCACCTGCTGCAGGAGCGACCGACCTGTGAGAGGAACGTTAAAAAAAGAATAAATCTAATGATATATAGAGAGATTATACAACTTGTGATCTCTTTCCTCTTCATAAATAGTGGGCAATAGGCAAGAAATTCCTTCTCGTTAAGGCGGAATGCTATCAACAACAAAAGAATGTGCCCTCTTGTGCACTTGCTTCCTTCAGCTGGAAGCCAAAAGAAAAGGTACACAAAGTTACTTAATTCATAAGCTACACACAGCCCTGTCATTAAGGCTTTGTAAGTCAAGGTACTGGTATCAGAATTTCACAATATGGAAAAGCTCAGATTTAGCAATTTAATATACTTTAAACTTTTTTTTTGGACATACGATCATTGGATGTAACAGTTATTCCTTCATTTAAAATTAATTTAAAAAAAACAATCTACAAAGAAAATAACAGCTGCTTCTTATATAGAAAGTAAACCCAAGGATCCCCACAACCTTCTGTTTTGAAGGTTCCTGGGATTCTAGTATTCCTTATCAGTCTGTAAACATGGCTTAATTCAGGGAAAATATTTGAACAAGGTATTCCCCATGCAGGCTGCGGGCTCTGTGTTACCACATCTGAAAGATCCTGAGTGCCTCACACCATGAAGGTTATGCCCCAAGGCCTGGTGCGATGTGCCATGGTGGGGGCTGCTCTACTGCAGGGGGCTGTGACATGATGGCAAACAGGGGGGACACAATGTGGTCGCAGATGAGAGGAGGGAGCTGGGAAGAATGGAGGACAGGCAGCCTCACCCATGCCCAGGCATTGGCCTCTGCATTGCCCAGGGGCTGCCTGCACATTTGGCCAGGGAAGAGCTGCATGCCCTGAGATGCAGCCTCAGAAGGGGCATTTATTTTTCATTTCCATGCAATGCCCCTTTTTTCTTTCCATTCCACATAGGGAAAGCTGTCTAGATGTGTCAACTTTATTCAATTATTATTTGAACATCACATTAGTACCAAAACAGCAAGGACTTGAACAGGCATTGTTTCCTCTGCATGGAAGAAGCCACAGGCTACAGTCCCATTCCAAGAAGAGGAATTACTAAACAACCACCAGATCAGTGTTCAGGGGACTAGGGAGTCTAAGAAACTGGCAAGTAAGGCACAAGAAAGAAGCAGAGCAGAAAGATTGAGTAACTCCAAGGTAATGAACTGAAGAGGCACCAATACCACTGAAGGCAACATGGTCTGATCGGTGTGACCAGTCACAACAACTCAGAGCAAACTCCCAAACCACTGGATTATGTCAACTGAAGTGCTGCAAATGAGCACATTGTGCAGGTAAACAAGGAAGAAGAGTCAGATTTAGAAAAATAGATGTCGTCTACACCCTGAGAGCAACAAAAACAAAGCAGAGGAGTTGCTCATCAGTGGATGCTTGGCTGCACAACCACCAAACTGTTGGCACCTGAGAGAATTAATTTTGAAGGTGTTTCAGCAATTAAACCTATCAAGCACCAAGCTCCTGATAAATAGCACTTACAGCCCCTGAGAACATCACTGCTGACAGGAGTCAAGACCGTCAGGAATGAGGTCGGAGGCTGGGAGAGATAAAATGGAAGGCAGAGCACCGTTAGTCACGGTGACTGATATGCAGTATAAAACACAGTTCAAAATCTCCCTCCCCCTAGCTCCCAGGCCAGAAGTTTGAGCACACCTGCCATCTCACAGGTTATTGCCTCAACACCAGCTCTTCTGCAGTCAGGACTTGGAAATGACCCCCTCAGCAGCAACAATAACACACCCGATAGGCTATTTCTCACATTTGGATATTGACACAGAAAGGTATCATTTAAACAAATCAGCACTTCTAAATACTGTCCTTGCCAAGTTATTCTTGACTATCCCTAATCATCATAGTAAATCAGCAACACCACAGGTCTCAAAATAGCTAGTAACCATTTTAAACTCTACCAGAATAATGAATGTGAAGATGAATTTGAAATAGCACCACAGAAATAAGTAGGAAAAAAAAAAAGACAAGTTATCAACCTTGTAATTAAATTTATCATTAGAAATGCCAACAGGAACATTTTTCAGTTATTAATGCACTCAAATATAGAAACCATTACATTACTCCTTTTACCAATGTAACTAATGGTCACTGACACTGCAGCTTCAAAGGATATACTGCAATTTGAATCTCATCACACTTCACAGAAATGGTTCTTTTTAAACATTCAGACCTGGAGAAGCACAACACGCCAGACCTATCTCCAAGTGACAAAAGTCATTGACAAGATGTGCTTAAAAGAGAAAAAAGTTCATACTTGCATTCACCACCCTCTTCTGCCACCAAGGTGCTCCCAATCTCTGTAAGCAAGGGCAGGCCATTTAAATTTAAGAAAGAATCAAACTAGCAGAGAAAAAGGATTATGATGAAAAGGGAAGATGAGGCACTTCAGACAGTGAAAACTGGAGATTTTGATTCCATTATACCAATAAAATGGATCATGAGAGGCAATACTGGTGCCACCTATCAGCACAAGAAAAGCAAAACCAGAAGGGAAGAGCTGCTCCTTTCAAAATCAAGGATTCATAACGACGCAGATCAAATCCATTTTTGCAGAAAACGTAAGGTTCTGACCATTATTAGAGAAAGCTCTCAAACTAACAGAGATAATATCATCTAGTTAATTTTTGTTCATATTACTAACAGAACTCAATCACTGTATTTCCCTGAGCATCTGAAGTTGGAATTGGCATCATAGAATTACAGGTTTTAAATCACAACAAAAATAAAGCCTGAAGTCTAAACCACAGAATTCGAGTGTAATTCATTTCTGGTATGCTATTACTACTTCTAAGTGTTTTGGTGAGAGGGGGTGGGGAGGTTGGAATGAGACTGTGGGAAGGGCTGTCTTTTTCCCCAAATGGTGCACATGCTGGAACAGCAGAGTGTTTCAAATGTTCCCAGCATGACTTGAGTTTCCACATGCTGTACAGACATATTAAATGCACAACATAGAACATTGACTAGATAGAGCTATTACCCTTCAGTATTCCATTTTTGTCTCAAACTTCAAAGTGAACCGCACCCAAAAAGCTCTGCAAAGTCATAATATGGGAGAGACAGAGCTGCCAGTGGGAAGCAGGTCATCCACAAGTAGGCTTTTAAATTCTGCTGTTCGGGGAAAAGGCAAACAATACACCAAACTTTCAGCTCTATACTTGCCTTTCTGTTCCCCATGGGGCATCACTAGACACAAACCCTTCCCTCTGCCTGCTGTTAAGGTGATTACCTCTAACCAACGCTTTGAAGGAGCCAAGATGTCATCTCTACACGGAAAATGAGACTGTGGTCCATATCCTCTCTCCAGCACCCGAGCAGAGCAGGAATGCTTCTCACTCCTGCAACCCCATGGACATGAGGAGAGGAAAGAGATGAGTCTTTCCTGTCCTTCACTTGCTGGTCCTCAGTGCTGCTCCTGTTCCCAGGCCAGGGGCAGAGAGGCAGTGTCAGAGCAGGTGAATGGGAGGGGAAGAGCAGAGCCACTGCACAGCCACTGCACTGCTGCAGGGCTCCTCATCCCTATCACTATCCTGCAGACCGCAAAGAAAGAAGCCTGTCACTTTATGGGGAAACACAGGAATACGGACACCTTCCTTTAAAACAGAACCATTTTAAAGAGCAACTTAAAAAAAAAAAGCTTTGGGTAGCGGTTCTGTGTTGCACCTGTGACCAGCTCTTGATTTCTGTCACCTTGGCAAGAACTTGAAAAGAAAGACAGAGAGTGCTGATGAGGTTCTGAGTAGTACAAAGGTTCCTCAACACTTAAAAAAAACCAAGGAAAAAGAACACTTCTAAACCGGAAAAAATAAATTAGCATGAGCAACAGGAATGTAAGAGAAAAGACAAAAGATGCAAAAAGGATCAAGAAAAGTTTGACCTTAAATAGGAAAAATCCCAAACGCCACCAACCTGAGAAGGGACAGAGTCTGTAAAACATAAAAAGCATTTTAAAAATCTCTAAAGCTAAAGTTAATTCGAAAAGGTCTCCCCATTAAGAGCATTTAAATGTCATCTTATTTTGACTATTTACATGCAACACAACATCACACTAAATTTGGCTTGTGTAATAGAGCTGCTATTTTTTTTTTTTTTTTAAATCCCTCATTATCATGATTATCTGGGTGGGACAGGAATATTAATTTAAACAAGTGTGTAAATACATTTGCTTTCCTTAGGGTGCAGTCATGCTGTGTGGTAAGCCTGGTCTTCTCCCTAGTTAACTGTTTCTCTAAAGCCTTGCATATGCACCAAAACACCATGAAATCTTGTAGGCATACAAGTTATGACACATCTTTCAAATTGCTTGGCAACTGGGAGAAAAACAATTTAATTAACATGGGGTTTTTCTGTTTTTCCTGGGTGTATCAGCCAATAGAAGACAGTACTCCAGGTTGTCTTCTATTCTGATACAAATACCTACTGTTTCAGTCAAACCTCTTATTTCTACTGCTATTCAATCTCTAGTTTGGAGGGGAGAGTTGGGGAGAAGGGGGCTTGGGTGGGTTTTTATGCACTTTGGGGAAGATTTTAAGGCGTTATTTTCAGAGTATGAAGAGGATGGTACCCTATGCTTGCAAGACCATGAAGCGTATTTGCACTAAAGTGTTACATCATCATCCATACCATGATTTGTTGCCAGAAGTTGTTTTCAGTTTCCAGGCTTTCAAAAATAATGAGCAAAAAAAGACGAAAAACACCAAGTACCTATAGTGCCTAGCAACAAAAATTTTTGACATTTTAAGAAGAGAGACTGATACATTTTTTTTGGCTACCGAATTCTGAAAATCATCTGAATAGACCACATTTAACAGGCATTTTTCCTTAGTACTGCATTTAAAGACATTTAGTCATCTTGAAAGCTTACACTGTGTCTCCAACTCCGCATTCATGACAAACCCTCTTTATTGGCACTCTCATTCCCTTATGTAAGAGTAATTTCCATTTTTAAAAAAACTGCTATTTTTTCAAAGTAGAAAATATTTTTCATAGACACAGCATTGTACTGTCCACTCCAGTTGGCTCAAAACTTTTCAGTGCAGAATTTAGAGCTACGTTTGGCAGCATCATCACTGCACAGCTACGCATTGTTTATATTCAGAGGTGGGGTAGAAGGAAAGAAACCTCCAGCAGGAGCTCGTTGAACAAGTTGGGTGACTTGCTCTTCCTCGGAGGTACGTTTCGGTTATTAGCTCTGGCTGCGGGTGCAGGTGGGGGCAGAAGGGCTGAGAGGATAGGAGGGAATAGGGCTGAACACAAGCCATGTGGTCTGACCACAGGCCTGGGAGCCAGGAACTCCCCATTACCACCTTGGCCTTGAATGGGAGGATGCTTGGTGCCCATTACCCACCCATCCCAACCGTACATTGTGATCCCAGCTCCTGCAGCTGTCTGTATTTCTCAGAAGGCCAACAGCTTCAACCCTGAACCAAATGCAGAAAGAGAAGTGGATAGAATACCTAGACTGCTCTTTTCCTCCCTTTTTGGGCCCAAAACTAAAAATAGTAATTAAAACAATCATCCTGCAGACATAATTTGACTTAGAGTGACCTCAGGGCTTCTGTTCAGTAAATTATCCCACCTATAACAGAGTGCACAGAGCACTGTGTTGGCCAAAGATCAGAAACTGCATTAATTGCTTTGCCACTCCCCTTTGCATGCCCTTCATTGCTTTTCCACGCTGGGTAAAATAATAAATTACTGTGATCCTTGACACTGGGATTCCCTGCTCCAGCTCTACGTATGATTACAGATACTAAATCTTAAATGATTCACTGCCAGCTTTCCTCTCAAAAAGCAGGTGCTTCTGCTGTGAGAATGCAGGAATGAAACTGTGCACAAACTTTGCCGTTACCTTGGTGCTGCCAGTATCAATAACTTTAGATTAGCCAGGAAGAGGAGCATTCCCTTTCACCATTGCAACCATTTGGAAACCACATTTGGAAGCAGCCTTAGGTAAAGAATCACTCTGGTTTCAGATAAAAAGGTCCATCTGTCTCACAAACCCCAATTCCATCAGCAGTGACCACAGCTGGTCACAGATCTCTGTAAGAACAAAGTGTGTGTTGGAGGATCTTCCCCAAAACTTGTTATTCAGGCCCTGGCACTGCCCACCACCACGGGTAATGACCAGCAGAAGACATCTCTGCTCAGCCCGTCTCATTGCTGGCAACCTGTTGCAGCACTGAGCTGCACAGTTTCTGCACGACGGGAGTAACTGGATTAAGGAAAACACACAAGAAATTGTGAGTGGTTGAGTTTTTTAGACAGGACGTCTGAGGTGACAGCCTTTAGGGCATTTCAACACAAGAAAGGACCAACTGTCTTCAATGACTCGAAATGCCTCCCAGGCTCATCTCTCTAACCGTTCTACAGCGTAACCTTTACTATTACATTACGGACATATATCACATCAACAATGTGTACCAAATGATCCTTTTACTGATAAGAGAGTGAATATCAGGTTTTAAACTGCAGGTGTGTTTCTGGGATGTCACTGCTACCAAATAAGGCCATCTGGAATGGAGAAGGGCAAAAGTACAGCATGTTGGCAGACAAGCCTTGTTTAATGGAGCTCATCCACTCACAGGCATTCACACTGTAAGGAAAGTATAGTTTTGGAAAGCCATTATGGAAGAACTAGCCTGGGCTATTTCCTTGTTTTGACAAGCCTTAACTTTCCCACCAGTTAGTTGCATTCCAGTCAAAGTCAAGGGAAAAAAAAACTTCAAGTGATATGCTTTACACCCTGAACAGTTTATACAAAACAGAGTCTGCAAGCAAAGTGTGCTAAATACTCCAATGCCAAGTCATCCCACTACACAGAACTGGAATGACAGTAATCTACTTAAAGGTGAAACTCCCCTGAAACCTAATGAGTAATAAAAGAAGACCTCTTGTTCCTGAAACACAAAGTTTTGGCAGAGCTTGCTTTCCTTCTCCACCCCCCTTTTTTTTTTATTTGTATACATAAGATTTTTTTTGTTTTGCTCACACAAGTTAACAGTTTGATATAGGTGAAATTCAGCTTCTCTATACACAGGACTTGAAAGAGAGCCTCCCATCCTCAATTCATGTAGCCCCCAATGTTTAGACTATTATTTACTACTTCATTCTTCCTAAGAGCATTTGGAGGTTTCCTCTAACTTTGCTTCCTTCAAGAGCCAGACATCTTCTGATTCTTAACAGGAGTAGCGTCCTAGTACTGCATCTAACTGGGCTTATCCTATGCTGTCGAGAATCTTTCCCACCACCCTGGATCGATGAGTTGGTTAGGAGACGACCTGCCTTGGAGCCCACCTGAACCCCTGCATCAGTGCCAGGCTTCCTCATGCCCCTCCCCATCCTCCTGCCATGCAGATAGCAAGCCTGGTCACCCCAGCTGAAGCAGCCCAGCACCCTGCATTTGGCAGCACTTGCTGCTGGTGTTGTTGTTCATAGTTCTTTCACATACCTCGCTGGAGGAGGGTGATTCAGCACAGACACATGGGCGTGGAGGTGTTCAGACAGGCATTAGGAGATGTGGTATGAGGATTTTCGTACCAAACAGAAGGGTAAATAGCATAGCTGCACAGCTCCACCACTGATACCGCAGAAAAAGTTATCACCGCTGCAATTAACATCTACTTTCTCTGAAAACTGCCATGAATTTCAAACACCTCGCATTGATAAATACCTGATAAGCCAGAGGTGGGGGGGGAACCGTACTCTAGTGTCCACCTCATGAAGATTTAACAAAAATAAACACTGACTGCTGCAAGGACTCTCAAACCTGCACTTCCTTGGCAAAGGCAGGAGAAATCAGATTATGAAAGTCACAAGTATGAGTTAAGGTGTGTACTTCTACGTGGTTGACATTTTTTTCCAGTTAGGAAGGAATGTTTCTTGACAAACACAAACAGTCATCAGTTACTTCAGAAATAAAAATACCACACAAATCACAGAGCATACCACAAACTACAGCTGATTGAATTGATATTTGGAAATTTTTTGCAGTTCATTTGGCAACCATATTTGTATATTTTGTTAAGTGATGGCAAGCTGAGGCAAAAAGGGTAACACTTTTTCAGAGCTTTGGTTGAGAGTGGGAAGAGGGATGAAAGTTTTCCATATTAGAAAGGTCTTGCTGTCAACCATATTACTTTACAGTCAGTTGACAAGATTTTTTAAAAAATCAATTAATTATTCAGCATTTTCACATCTCATCCCAGTAACACACTAAAAGCAGTGTTTTGGAAGACTTGATGTCATTTAAAGAATCCCAAAATACTCCTTTTGATTCAGAGATCAAGCAGCAGGCACAGCCCTTACTCTCCCCCTGACAAGAGGCCAGGGCAGGTAGCTGAACCATCATTTCTTGGGGTTTGCATCCATACACCTCCCCCCCAGTTATGTCTCCTAGACACATTTCACTTCATCACCCACTGAAAACCTATCAAGTTCAACCCCATGTCTGGGTTTCACTCTGCCTGATCGATGTCTTTAGCAGCTACTAAAAACGCCACAAAGAGTTTGCATCAACCTCCTCTTTCCCCACACCCTACATTTCAAAGTGTTTAGGCAGCAACAGAAAACAATTAAAGGAAATTCAGAGCTAAGGCTGAAACATACCATATGTTTTCAAGCAGAGGGGCACAGAGCATCAGTAAACCACTGGCGAGATTACATACTCCCACTATCAGGCATTGAAAGACTACAGAACAATGTCATCTCTAGCTATTAATAACCATATTTCCTTTCTAGCACACAACCCTTTCTTCTTAATTGTCTGCTAGACGTATTTCCATACAGGCCACATTCCTCTTTCCCGCAAGGCTGCAGAAAGAGTACCAAAAGTGATTTACAGTTCCACATGCATTCTCTAATTTTACCTTGTTTTGGTTTACAGTGTAGTCAATGAGAGAACTGGACCAAAAGTCAAGATGCCACCCCACTTTACTGTAACTTGGTGATTACCCTCAGCACTAAAGCCACTAAAACTCTCACTAACCACACTATCTTTAAGTATAGAACTGAAACAATTGTAAGAACTCTTTGCAAAGTACTCCAAGATCTGACACATTAAAAACCTCTTATATGAGAAAAAGCAAGTATTTTCTTAAATTTAACTACTTAAAAATCAGGTTTCTAAAATGCTTCGTAAATTTACAAAAACAGAAAAAAAATAGTCATGACTTGTTTTGTTGTTTTTTTTTTAACCAGAATTTTCATCCCAGTTACTGTGGCCATCATGTTCCCAAACTTGAAGAAACATCTGCTTAGGAGTTTGAAGTAAAGTAAAATTCAGAAGTTTCAGTTGCCAATGGAAATACAGTTACTAATTTCCAATCGCACTTTTCTGAGCACTGACAAAATCTCACTAAAATACATTAAGTAAGAAATTTAACACTTTTTTTGATGACCACTTTTGAAATTCTGTGCTATGTCAATTTCCAGGTGAAAATAATTTTTTCTCATACTAACAACATGGGATCACAGAATGGTGTAGGTTGGAAGTGACTTGAAAGATAATCTCAGTCCAACCTCCCTGCAGTGCAGTGACATATTCAACTAGACTGGGTTGCTCAGAGCCCCATCCAACCTGACCTTGAATGTTCCCAGAGATGAGGTATGCACCATCTCTCTGGAAAAGCTGTTCCAGTGCCTCACCACCCTCACAGTAAAGAATTTCTTCCTTACATCTAGTCTAAATTTATCCTGTTTCTGTTTAAAACCATTACCCCTTGTCCTATCACAACAGCCCTTTCAAAAAAGTTTGTGCTTATCTTTCTTATAACATTCCTTTAAATATTCAAGCCCAGAGCCTTCTCTTCCCAGGCTGAATAACTCCAACTCTCTCATCCTGTCTTCGCAGGACAGGTGCTCCAGCCCTCTGATCATCTTTGTGTCCCTCCTCTGGACTCACTCCAACAGGGCCATGTCCTTCCTGTCCTGAGGACCCCAGATCTCGGTGCAGCACTGCAGCTGGGGTCTCACCAGAGCAGAGCAGAGCAGAATCCCCTCCCTGGCCCTGCTGCCCACACTGCTTTGGATGCAGCCCAGGACACATAGGGCTCTCTGGGCTGTGAGTGCACGTGGCTGGGTCATGTCCAGCCTTTCATCCATCGGCACCCCCAAGTGCTCCTCTGCAGGGCTGCTCTCATTTCCTATGCTATGTTGACAACTTGTCACTAAACTCCCTCTGGACATTAACTATGACCATTACCCTCTCCAAGCAACTGTCCAACCAGTTCCCCATCCACCAAACAATCCACCCACCAAATCTCTCTCTCCAGTTTAGACAGGAGGAAGTTGTGGGGGACTGTATCAAAGGCTTTACAGAAATCCTGATACATGACATCTGCATTCCTTCCCTAGTCCACTGATGCAGTCACTTCTTAAAAGAAGGCCAATAGGTTAGTCAGGCAGGACTTGCCCTTGGCTGTCCCAAATCACCTCCCTGTTCTCTATGTGCCTTAGCAGAGCTTCTAGGAGGAGCTGTTCTATGATCTAAACAGGCACAGAGGTGAGGCTGACAGGTCAGTAGTTCTCAGGGTCCTCCTTCCTACTTTTTTCAAAGATGGGTGCAGTATTTCCCTTTTCCTACAAATCTCTTGCCTCCCACAAGAAAAAGGAAAATAACAGTTTTGGGAAGTTTTGCTACCTGCAGCAAAAGAAGAATATGGAACAACTACTGCTACAAAGAGGAACCTCTCATCCAAAGTGCTCCTGAGCCTGCATTACACACATAAACTGCCTTATAAGGTCAGCATGCTGGATGAAGGGCTTGAGTTTGTGCAGATCATACCCATTTTCACTTTCCCTTCCTCTTCAGTTTTAGATATATTGAAGTTCAGTCATAAGAAACACTAACTGCTATTGTAGAACAAGTTTACACTCATGTAAGGATTATGCCAAGTAATAAATCTTAAAATACTAGTCTTTGTGAATTTCCCAACAATTTGCTGAGCATACTCATCCAGAAAACAGGTAATGATGCCTCTTTGGTTTTGTTTACACATTTAAATTACCAACTTTCCAGAAAAATACAGATATCATCTTGTGCCTTGCCTTACAAAAAACAATACCAGACTAATCAGATTGCAGGTGAATGAGAACCAGTAGGACTTATTTAGCTTCATTCTTAGCAGGGATCCATATGCACTCACTCCGTGCCTCTGAATGTACTGACAAATCAAAATTCCATGACCCAGATCAGCCATGAAAGAAGGCTATGGAAGAAGGACTGAAGGCAGAGCCCACAGCCACCACATTAGCTGGGATGTGTTCTGTTGCTCTTTGAAAAGTAACTTAAACCTTCAGAAGTAATTGCAATGCTCCACATCAACTCAGTATTACTCCCTCATTGCTGAAAAAAAAAAAACCAAAAAAGGGTCAGAAAAGCAAACAGAGCACATCAAATGCTTATCAGGTCATTAGTCAGGTCTTGACCAAAATTTATGTGGCTATTTCTTACAAGCGTTTTTGGACTTAAATGATGCACAACAAGCAGGTTTGAGTCTATATTTTCTGGTGTTTGGTAGTGAAGCAAAGCAAACAACAGCAGCTTCTAAATAACTTACTCAATGTATTTGTGTACTTGCCCTTCCTCATTTTTCATAAGGAACGGAAAAGAGATTCTTATAATCAGTTTCTCATAGCAGACCATTATTAATATTGTAGCCCATACTAGTCAAATTGACAGAGCAGGAGTTTAAGATTAAAAAATATTTATTTTAAAAATATATAATGCAAGAAGACAGGAAGGATGGACCAACACAAGGTATAAAGGCTGTACTAAAGACTAGAAGGTGAACAACAAGAGAATATAATCAGCATGAAGGAATGAACTTTGGAAGTAGAGGTGCTTTGGAAAAAAAAAAGGACTTAATTTTGACTCTAATTAAACCCTCTCATAGATCATCAGATTTCTTAAATTTAAATGGAAAACACAACTAATTTGATTCTAGAGTAATCTAGAAAAGGAAGTTCATAGCTAAGTCCTAAATAAAACATACAACTAAACTAATCTGTACAAGTGTGGACTCTACCTGAAAAATTGTTTTGAAAGTGTCCAGTAATAAAGTAAAAAATGTCAGCTGCATGCCATTTCCCTGCGATACAAGAAAAAAAAGAATTCATTACCCTGTCAAGAAAATTTTCCCACAGAAAAGGAGATTTTGGCCAGCTCTCCTTGATGACAAAAGATAAGGAAATTCCAGGGCGGTTCCATGGCTTGTAAAGTGTTAGGCACAAAGGCAGAAAAAATATTTTCATTTTTTATGTTCTCCACCCCTTTCTTTATCTCCCCTTTAATTTTAGTTTGGCTGTCTATCATATTTCTCTCTTTACCTTTATTATTCCCTACTTTCCTGGTTGAGAAGGTACATGCCAATGATCTAAGTAACACCGTTTCAGGTGGTTATCTTGATGCGAGTGATATTCATGCCTCCTGATACATTCAATTAGCAATTTTAGAATGCAATGGTGTTATATTACATTGCATTAGAGAGAAGCAATGATGCTGGAGTAGCAGTTGTCAGTAGGATATGTTTCCTGTTGAATCAGGAAAATAAATGTTCGAAAAAAATCTACATGGAAAAGCATCAAGATGCTCTCCACCCTAAAGGAACCTTAATTGCCAACTAGGAAAAAAAATCCCACTCTGTAGTATTTCAGATTAAAATGTTCAAGCCTGGGACTGCCTAGAAATAAGCAGCTTTGTGTGTGTGTGTGTGGGAAACAAAATTTTATTTTAAAAACCCTCTTCCAAAGCTGAAGAACTTCGTGAGGATGATGTTTTGTGCTCATGCTCATCCAGCACTCAGACTGAGACTCTCTGAGTTAGTAACATCCCAACCTAGCTGAAATCACAAACCAACTTGAAACAAAAGTGCTAATGACATTTCATTTACAATTCTGAAAAACCCAACAGCTTTCTATTCTGCCCTGCTGTATGATCACAGCCTTCATGTCTCTGATGTGAGAAAAGGCTTCCCAACCACAGTGCAAAGCATTGCACTTCCACCTTACTCACAGGAGCTGCAAGCAAAAATAGATGGTCTCAGAAGACCAAATTAGTGTGTTGCAAGGAAAAAACTGGTATAAGCAAGATTTCCATTTGCTACCCCTCTCCAAAGGGGACACTAGCTCTTACCTCAGAGTTTGCTTCACCACCTAGTCTCAGCTGGAGTTGTACCTTAACTAAAGTTCTGCCTTGCTGAATGGTGTACACTTTACTCTTCCTGAGCAAGAAACAATGTATTATTCTGACAGATGTGTTCTACTTGCATAAACCATACATAACTCATTCATCTTCCCACTGTCTCAAGGGTTCTTATGACTTTTATTCCAGTTTATGATTCTCTGTGTTCAGCCAACTGAGTTGAACATAGGAGGTTTTTGGGAAACCATGATGCTGCAGCCTTAGATGCACCTCTGAAACTGCTCAGCAAAGCTTTGTTGGAAAACATGTTGTCAAACCACAAAGTCCTCCCCCTCATGTGATTATATCCAAACCATCTCACATGCTGGAAGTCAAACCAAAACCTCTGTATTTTTTGAGAAATAAGTTTTCCTTTGGGTTTGCTTTTGTTAAACATTCATTTTATTTCCACCACCCCCACTGCCCAAGACCTCTAATCAAAATAATTTCGCAGTATCTGAACCCAGCAAGATTTATCAAATTGAGTAATTTTCTATAAACAGCATTTCTGTTTCACACAAGTTTAGACCAGAAAAGTGCATTTTTTAAGTAAGAAAGTGCAGTCTGCACTTTTTCTACTGTTCATAATGAAATCTCAGCTTCCACAAACCTTTGGCCTTTATATTACCCATCCCATATCCCCCAAAAACACCTGCAGGCTTCAGGAACTGCTACTCTGGACCAGTTTTCTTGCCTCTCTGCTGCACTGGGAAAAAATATGTGCACTGCTCTTTATAAAAACTGTGCATTTTAAACAGTTTGAAATATAAAAATTTAATTTCTGATTATTTCCGAGAAATTATTTTAATATGCAGGGTCTAAATAGCATTTTTTAAAAATTGCCAAAATTAAAGCAAAAAAGCCCAACAGCCACCTCCCAGTTAGCTCCCTTCAGGAAATCTGTGGAAACATTGCTGTGTCCAGATTCTGTGGTGTGCTGTTAAAAATCAACCTGCTGCAAGTGGCAACTTTCTGCAGCTACTGCTGGAGTTAGCCCTTTGCACCCTGCAGCTGGCACACCTCACTGCCCAGGAAACCACCTTAAGCGCTGCATGGACTCTTCTTCTGACACCTGTCTTGACAACAATCTCCCTGCAACCTACTTGCCTTACCCCCAGCAGTTCTATTCTCCAAACTGAAACAAAAATTAACAGGCAAACGCAGCTAAGGCAATGGCTACATCTCATCCACATGCCTCAGGAGAGAAGTGGAGCAGTGAGGCTAGAGCAAGGTGTTGCTAGATGGATACCAAGTTATGGCCAGATCCAACTCTTCTTGCCCAAGTGTTCTTACAAACCCTCCCACACAAGCTGCAGCCCAGATTTCCTATGCCATGCCAAACTAGGGAGAAGTTTAATCAATTTTTTAAACTTTCCAGGGAGCAATTAAGCATTTTTCATTAACTGAATGCCAAGTCTCATTTCAGTATTTAATCTTCAAAACACATGCATTTATTTTTCCATTCCATCATGATTAGACCCGAACCACTGTAATCCACACCTAAAAATCACTAGGCAGCAGTATAACCAAACTAAAGGTAAAAGCTAAGGCTTATTTTGTCCAAAATGCACTTGGAATTCAGGTCTTCCTGCTGATATAAAGCCCCCATTATATATTACAATAAGTAAAGTGTCATAAAAGTAAACAACACAGAAAAATCAGTAATGCGTTGACTTCATTAAAAGCAGCACCTCACCCCAACTCAGTATTAAAAATCTCTAGCACACAATATTGCATATAGAACAGAATGTTTCATTATTCCTATAGGCCTTCACTTACTATTTTACTCAAACAATTTGTTCTCAAAATAACCATGAAATCAAAGAAGCAAGATAACAAAACCCTTCTGGAGATTCAACTGAAGACATCAATTCAACAGCCTATCTCTGTACTGCTGAAAAAAGCCTGTCAAGTAGTTGAAGTGAACACAATGCTTAAACAACATACTTATATGGAAATAAAATGTATTAACTCCCTAGGGAACAAAACCAAAACTCAAGAAATTCCTAGAGGGGAAGAAAAACAAAGGGAGGGGAAGGGGGGGGGAAGAGAAACAAGATGTCTTTCAAAGCATTTGTTTCCTTCTGATAATCAGACTGCCACAAAACTCTCAAAACCATGGGGGGTTTGTTTCCTTTGAAACAGAAAAGTCAGGAGAGAAATGGATGCTAATTGCAAAATGACTGCATAAAATGTTTTGGAAATGGACTTCAGGACATGAGTCTAGAGGAGCATGATCAAGCTATAGAAAGAACATGATCAGATCTCTTAATGTTTTAGAAAAAAACCTGTCATCTCCTGATATTAAAATTTTCATCTGGATTGGAAAAAAAATACAAAAGAGAAAAATGTGAAAAATAAATTCCCCCCTTCCAACAGTGATTTCTAGATCTCATAAAGGCTTGCTGGGGAGCAATTAGTGTGAGACTCAAAGGCATTGAAGACAGCAGAAGTGAGAGCCACAGAAGTATATAAAGTATTTATGAAACATAGAAAATACTAGAAGCAAATTCATGGGAGAAGAAATCTACAAGCAACAAAAATATTTCCAGAACATGTCAAGCAAGCCTAGCACCTAATTCCCTAGTAAGCTTTTTCCATCCTAAATCCTATCTTTCAACCACAGTATCCTGAGCCTGAAAGGTATCAATGTCTGCGTTCTTAAAAATGCAATTCCCAACATTGTTAGTTTGAGTTTTACATGTTGGGATGAAACCTGGGCTCTTCACGGCTGGTATAACTGAACAGCTTCCTCTCAAGTCTGGGAAAACCAGTCTTCCACTATCATCATCATAAGCACCATCTTCTGAAACCATCCCAATATGGCCTTCATAATTGTTGTCTTCTGAAACTGATTTATGTAAAACCTTTTCCACAGGTTAACACAAAACGTCAGCTCTCTCAACTACGGTCTTAAAATCTTATTTTAACAACAATAACACTGGGTGATTCCAATTTACAAGAATCATTCACCTTTCTGCCTCTTTACTTTTGAAGACTTGTAGGAACTAAGAACAACTTGAAGAAACAGTAATACTCTACAAGTAAGATATAAACTACACACCAAATGAATACTCTGCATTTTTACATCCGCAAATAAACAAAAAATTCATATAAAAACAAGAGTGCTTGGAGTTATGATTCAAGACAACACTTAAATCACCACAAAAAATGAAATCTAGCCTATGGTCTTCTGGTTTGAATCTAATGGCTACTTCAGAGGCCACATAGGCAATCAAACTGCTGATCAAATGTCCTCCCCAGAATTATTTTGGTTTCATTTGAATTCTTTTTTGTATGCCTCACAGGAAAAGAATGTGCAGCAGTCTTATTCACAAGTCTAAATACCTGAGCTTGTCTGGGACAAAGGCAAGTAATACTTTCTACGTTCATTTGATGTGGAAATGCACCTTCTCAGCTTGTGCAATAACTTATGGCAATTTAACCTAATCTTATGACCTCCAGTCAACTACATTTCTTCTCTAAAGAGCTACATGGCTGACCAGCCAAAGCCAATGTTCTGTTGGCTCATCCCATTAAAACATATAAATAAAAGTTTCTAGACAAGTTTTGCATTCTACTCCTACTAAGAAACCAGGCAGTTTTCCCTAATGTTGAGCTTGCATGTTTATCATAAGTTGGGATCTTCCATTCATCACAGGAATCATGCATATGTTCTTGTTCACCTTGGATCTCTTAACATGAGATCAATAGTTTTTGTGACAGGACTGAAGAGCCTTGACACTCTAGTGACATGGATAGCCAACAAGGTTATCACAGTGAAAAAAAATTATGAAGAAAAAATTCTTTGAATACATTTACCCATAAAAGGATTTCTGATGCTAAATGGCTACAAAACCTATCCTAGTGTCTGGGCGGCAAATTTTCCAAACAGCATATAGAAAATCTTTTACATTTCCTGTGAAAATTATTCCATACATCTCCCACCTCTCCCCCCAGCAATGTGATTTACAGCCAAAACATTGGCTAATCCCTCAACAGAAGCCTGAAGAGAGATCTTTGCATCATCAGAGTTATTTTAATGCAACTGAAGCTTTGCAGTGGGTGGATTGAAATAGGTTCTAAAAATACTTTAACTACACATAACATTTCCTACTCTGCCCATTCCCTGAAAAGGGGACATCTGAGATGGTTTCTGAATTTAAGACAGGATGGTGGCCTTTAAATAGAGACAAGTAATGCTACAGAGGTTTGTGCACAGGAGACAGTTCTTGGTACATCTGGGGATGATGAAGCTTCACGCAGGGACAGGATTAAAGTTACAGATACAAATCACAGATTAGGTACCCTTTGTAGTCTAAGACAACACAGAAAGGGTACAATTTTGAACAAAAAATGAAAATGGAGCTAGACTTTAAAAAACCCCTTAAAAACAAAGATCACTTGGTTCATACCCCAGATATTAGATTCAATGCCATTACTTACCAAGCCAGCTATTGGAGTTGGCAGACGATTGATCTTCTTAACGATGCCAGGCTTGATCTTGTTGATCAAACTAAAAAAAAAAGTCAAATAATTTTGTTACATAATTTACTGTACTTATGCATGAGCATCAGTGCTTAAGAAATACTTTGCATATGGTCCTAACTTAACATGATTTGAGCGAATTTGAGCTGAACCTATTAACACTCCTAAGAAGTGACAAGCAAGAACAGATTGTAGAAGCAAAAATGAGGCAAGTCACACACAAAGATTTCTGGGAGCAGCAAAGTGAGAACAGAAAATGCCTGAGGATGCGTAGGCAGAAAAGGATCTGTGTTTCTGCTACATGGGTGGTGATGTTAATCAGACTCAAATTTCCTATTTAAAGATTTTCTTCACATAAAGGTTCTGAGCAGATGTCAAAAATGCACCAGAATATTGACTTTCAGAGTTCAGTGTGAAAGCACTGTAAGGGTGAGAACTAAACTCAATTTTCATAATGCTACCAAGGCCGGTATGCTGTGTGCAACAATCATTTTTAGCACATATAATTTACATGCACAAGTCATTTTCCATCTCAGTCAGAAGAGACTGTACGTGACATCACTCTTTATATAAAATTCATAATTAAGCTGAGAGGATAGGACAGACTAATGCACCGCTGTTGAATACACAAGCCCAAATGCACACCTTATCCTGCAGTGAGGATGAGGCACAGGATTCCTTGCAAGTTTATACCCAGGTTTTCAATCATGGAGGTAGGGAAATATTGTGGTTCACCAAATTACTCACTAGACCACAGGGTCAGTAGACAACGGGGACCTCAGGACACCCTGCAGACTTCATCTGCCTATATACCTTTGAGGATTTTTTTACTTGCTCTCTCTTCTTGTTGCTGCTTGTCTGGCCAGACCCTTTACCTCACACAAAGCATCCAGCGAAGGCTTTGTGATCTACCCACACCAGTGCAGAGACAAGACCTGGAGTTTAAAACACTGTGTGGTGAAAAAGCATCTTTTGCTCAAGCAGAAGATGTATTTGGGAAATAAACACAAAGAACAGTTTACCCCTATACACTGAAATGAAGGATACATTTCTAAGTACCTGCAGAAAAAAAATAAGAGCTGCAGGTCCTGAGATTTTTCAATTGCACTAAGTTATTTAGCAAACAAGACACATTTGACTACTTTTCCCACCCAAAAAAACTGATCCGTTGAGGAGGAATAAAAAAGTTTGCATTCCTCCCCTTTTTTATTTTTAAATCTTCCAAATGTGTAATTTGTATTTGATTTATTTCACTGAAGAACATGAAGAAGCATGTGACCAGGAAAACTTCAGTGAATTTCTTTCTCTAGTGTATGCACCCAAGAATTGGCAAAATATAAAAAGGCTTTATTTTGTCAACTACTGATCATTCCGCCCATGTGTGCACTTCGTCACTGAGCAGGACAAACAAACCACCTGGATGCTATAGGAAAATGGGGTGCAAGTATAGGTCCAATCTGCTACAGTTTAAGTCAGATATACAATATCCAGAGATAATATATCCACTGACCCTAAATTAGCCACACCACAGGTGAACCAAGGAAATGGACAATGTAATTTCTAGTTTGTCTCAATTATTCAAGATCTTGCACTATATTGTCTTTGGTGAAAATTGGACATCTGAAAAATTTTGCCACCTGCTCTGCCCTGTTTCCATGGAATTTCTATGAAAATCACTCCTCCTTGTACTTCAAGTATGTCAAATTTAAAATTATGACACAGGAGAACAGCTATTTCAGTATAACATAATGAGGCATCCTTTGCTTTAAAGAAAGTTGCATGCCTCCTAAGGCATGCTGCTCAGTTGAAGAAATTACAGGATGTTTATCTTGCATTCCTATTAATTACAGATAAATAGAACTGATTTGCATTTGGCAGATGGAGCCTCTTTTGCCAAGTATCAACAATGAAGACATCAGAGGATTAGGATGTATCAGTTAATGGCCAATTCTTAAACACACTATGTATGTTTAAGAATTGTATAACAGTTATATCTGAACACAATATACACGTCCCACTAAACACATACCTAAATACCTTCTTATTAAAAGTATTAACTATTTTTATTAACACATTCACACTAACATTTAATTACATAAGTAATGAAAATAAAGTATCCGGCTCTACAATATTATTGAAAATTAACTCCCCATACCACAAATATAACTTCAGAAGCAATTAGCAAGAAAAGACTGGAAGGACAAAGAGTCCAAAGAATAAAGGCAAGGACAGAAAACACAGTAATATACACAGAAGGAAAAAATTATATATAGGAAAAGAAGTTCAGAGAACTGAACTTTCATAAATATTTTCTAAAAGTTAGCTTAGCTGAACTGATTCTAGAGTGGCTCTGAGATTTGTGGTATTTTTTTTAGCATCCCAGGTAGTTCTCTAACGAGATTTCTCTTGCACTGGTGTTCTAATGACATTTACATCTGTCGTTCCTTAAAATACTAAGGGATTAGCATCCCTTCCAGTCCTGGAAACCTGTTCCAGTAAGAACAAAACCAATTACAGCTATGTGGATGAGACCTGATGAGTGGACATTTTACACCTCTGACTCAGTCTAGCAACGAAACCAGGCAAGTCCCATCACTGCCAAGCCTACACTATACAAGAACAAGGAAGCTTCTAACAGGAAGTGCTTCAAAACAAGCTGAGCGTAGTTCTCTGGTGGGAATTGGTAGTTTCAGGATTTATGGAACCAACAGTCAAGGGCTGGGGATGGAGGACAAAAATCCAAACCCAAACAACAGTGGGTATAGAGGTAACTGAGTGCTTTGATCCCAATCCTGGCCACACCACCTTGCACAAGCTGAAGAGAAAGCCCAGGGATATCCTGGGCATTATAACCAAAACCAACATAATCTATCAACAACAGCATGATCCTCTCAGTATCACATGAAGAAGTGTGCAGGACAACACAAGGAACACGTGGATGTGGGAAGAGAATGTCTGAAAGCTGTTTTTACTTCCTGTGACAAACAACAGGTATTAAAAAAAAATTAAAAATTATTTACTACAAAATACTTTTGGTACCTCAGAAAAAAATTCAGATGCCTGGAAGCAAAGAGGCCTGCTGATGTAAACCGGAAGGATTTTTATATAGGTAAGTCATACTCACTCGCACAACAGGACTCCATTTTCTAGAGCTGCTCGAAAGTCTTCAGTTCCAAAGCTTTGCCCAGTAACTGCCTATAAGAATAAGAGTTAAGAGTTAATTGGATAAACACACAAAATGGGGACTAGCAAGAGTATCTGGGTGATAGCAAGAAAAAAAAAAAAAGAATAAATCAACAAACCCTGATTCAACACTTAGTTCATACTATTATTTTCTTGCATTAATTTCAAAAGAAACAAGTATTCAAAAGCCAGTTTTTATGCCTCAAAAGAAGCCAGATCTAATATCTTAAAGTAGTTTCCTCTAGTGTAAGTCAATCTTCAGCTAAATTCTATGGGAATACTCATTTTCTAAAGCAATACCAGTCACATTGAAAAGCATAAAATAAATTCAAACAAAAATGCAAAAGAGAAAGTCTTTAATCTCTTACTTCATGTTACAGCGTGTATACCCACAATATCTGGCAGAAAGTACTTTAATAGTGGGTTTTCTTCATGCCACTTGCACCTAAGGCAGTGTGACTAAAGAACCACTCTAAGTCTGCATTACCACGTGCACATCAATGCCCATTACTTGGCAAGTGGTAGGACTATACTAATGGGACTCCTTTGTATGTTCACACTGAAAAAGCAGTGAACAAGAACAATGTCATAAAAGCAGTGAACAAGAACAATGTCATATAAAGGACTTAAGATACCCAAAACCAAAAGAATTGCCTGCAAGTTTTCAGCAAAGTTGTTTTCAAAAACGACCCCAAAATCCAAAAAAACAAAGCACTTGCTCAAGCCTATACTCACTCAGAGCCTCTACTAGATCCCCCCTCTTCCTACATTCCCTGAAGGGACCAAATTTGGCAGATTTCTTCTAAACACCCAGATTAATAACCCACATGCAAGTCAAAAAAGGACATATTATTCTACCTTCAATACAAAAGAGGTTTTATGCCAGTTGGGAAAAGAACTCAAATACTAGGAATGGTATTTATTTGAGCTTAGAGGTCATCGTGTTCAGCCACCAGCTAATTATGAACCACCCTTTGGGGATCCTGACCATCCTCAATCCCATGCAGGACTTCAGGCATGCAATTAAAAGTGCTGTGGAACCTGCATGCATCCAGAGCAAAGCTAATTGCTGTTACCACAGTAATTAAGGTAATTAGTGCTGGAAAAAATGTGCTTGGTAAAAAGAGCAAAGGAGAGGATGGAACTCTTTTAGGATCTATTACATTATCACCCTATTATTTTTTTTCTAAATTCCAAGAGGGATGTACACTAACACTGGAAATCTTACAATTTAAGTAATCAGCTTTAACAAGGGTTTTCTTTTCATTCAAATGCTGTAAGTTCAATCTTCCTATTGAGAAGAAAATTAGATATTACAAAAACCTTCTTTTGAGTTTAAGCTTTTTTTCTAAAACAGAGCAAATAATGACAGAGAATGAATGATGGCACACCAACTCAAGATAAGGAAAAATTCAAAATTCAGGGAAAGAAAGGATGATATTGATTCCCCTAGGAGAACTGCATTTATACAACATTTATATAACAGTCTGTTCCTTCAGAAAAGTAGAAGTTGTATCTTAGCAATATAATTGTCAATAATCACTTAAAAACACAGAATCTGAAAATTATCCTTATCTCAAAAATGGTATGGTATTTTGCTTCCAAACTTGTACATTTAGTGATGATAATTTTGAGGAAACTAGCCAATGTAACATAACAGCATTGAAACTTTAAATATAAATATTTGTGTTCCCTAGGTAATAGGAAATATGAGGAATAGGAATACCTAGTTACAAATTATGCCCTACATTCTGCAAGTTAGAAATTTGATGTTTGCATGTCATACATTAGAACTGTACTGTAATAAGGGCTGTAGGACTGGAGTGTAGCTTTATAGTTCTATTCCAAACTCCAATCAATTCTTAAAAGTCCAAAAGTTGCTCGTATTTTGCAGCTGTCACTGACATCTACGGGCCTACACAGTCAAAACGTTTGGGTTTATGGAGAGTTTACTGGCAAGTCATGCATGTAATAGATGACAAAGTGTTTCCTTCAAGAGCTGGGCCCATCCCAAACCTGCAATGTCTTCTATATCCACAAACAACCTTCACAGTGAAATTCATCTTTTTTTTTCCTTAAAAAAAAACCCTTTAAAAAACCCCAAAAAAACAAGACAAGAAGCATGTGCCACTGAAGACAAGTTAAACTTCTGAGTAGCCGCTCCAGAATGCGCAAATGCCATGCTGCAATGCATAATCCTATTTCCTTGAACAGCAAGACTTCAATTTGAGTACAAGGCTGTAAATGCCTCTATTAGACTTGCAGACCTCTTAAAATTACATTAGAAGACATTACACTGGAAGCATTTTGACTAAGTTATTTGTGCAGCCGCTGCAGCAATTAACACTGATTTGATATACAGGATGGAGCTGTCAGACCGATCTTGTGACCCACTGATTTTGACAACTACGTGGTTTGTTGACATTAAAATAAAAGCATTGGTTCTGCCAAGTTAGGTTTCATTAATATTGACTTTCAAAGGATAACTAATAATTAAGTAATTAGAAGGTATTCTCAAAGAACAATTTAACACTGGTGCCTGAAACCAAAACATTTTCCAAGTTGCACAACAACTTGAGTTTGTTGATGTCACAAAAGTGCGTGCTCTATTTTAAAATCTGCTTTTGTACAGAGACTGGGGACTTTTCTCATCATAGACTTTCATCTGGTTTAGACCCAGTGCAGGGCTTCAAGCTCAGCTGTAACTGTGATGACCTACCCAGGAATTAGGTATCATTACAAAAATGCAAAGACACAGACTGGTTCAGAGTTCCCTGACTTTTAAGAACCTAAGTAAGACAAAGTGAATCCCACCCTAAGATATTACATCTTCAAACTATGTAGACGATTTCTGAGTCACTGTTTATTTATTAAAACTGCTTATACTGGGTGTGGTACACTTACGTAATAGGCATAATGGATTTTGGACAATTTTTCAACCACTTAGCCACGTGAGCCACCAAATAATAAAGTATCCTGCAAGAATGATTTCCATCCATCTTTGAACAACATCTCTTTCCAAATTATGTCTCTCTTCTCTCCTCCATTCAGCTGACTATATTCTGCTTTTATCATTGCTTTTTTGATAGAACAAGAGCAATGACGTAATTAAAAGCTATATCAAAAACAGATTTAATTGCTGCTATAAAACAGTTTAATTTTGTTCTTGAAAGACAGCATCCCCTAATACTTTAGTAATTTGCAATTGCCAGGTCCAACCAATTTTCTTCAAGCAGTATGCAAATCAAGTCTTTATTTAAATTTAAACATTTTAAAAATGCTTACACAGAGAGAGCTAGTTTATTTTCAGGTTTGCTGTGATTCCTGTAGGAGGAGAAAAATCAAGAAGAAGTAACCAAAGATCAACAATTCTGAACATGGCATGACATCAAATCATCATAGACTGAACAAAAAGCACAGGATATGCTGATTATATGCCTCAGTACCAAAACGATCATTGAGTACATTTCTTTGCCTTGCTGTACTGGAGGCCAAATATAGCTGATCATAAGATAGGCCTTCTTTGCCTTAAAATCTATCCAAAGTTGAAGGATTTCTCAGTGTTAATTTAAAAAAAAATACTAAGGGAGTTCATGTCAAGTTGTTTCCATGGTTTACGCAGAATTGAATGGCTTTAGCAAAAAGGCAGCACTACCACAGGCCAGTCGATGTTTACCAACACTTGAAAATTAAGGTGAAGGGGCTGGAAGAATTCTCAGTTTAACTTTGCTGTGATGGCAACAGCCAAGCTAGGCTCTCCCCACCCAGTGCAAGAATCACACCACATACCCAGGCATGCTGGCTGACCAGTTCTCCATCACAAAGGCTGCCCAGAGACAAAGAGGCAGCACTGTATCACACCCAGCCTGAAATCTGGGTGATGCCTTGGTACAGGTGCTCACCATCCAGCCTGCTCTCTCCACTTCATTCAGAGCTCCTCTGCCACGTAGACTACACCATCTCAAACCGTGCAAGGACCCTGGGCATCAACCTGAGAGAAATGCTGCTTGCATCAGCTTGAAGCACACAGCTCCCTGATACAGGGATGTAGGTTAGGGATGGAAGGAAGATTCAAGATACTGAACCAACACATGGGAGCAACAGCCTGAAGGCAGGCTTATGCCAGGATCTTATGGGGCAAACAATTAATCAGATGGCAATTAATCAGATCAACACTGATTTGTCAATTTCAGATCCCCAGCACAGCCTGCAGCAAGGAAAGCCAAATTTTGCATGCTGTAGAGAGAACTGCCTGTCTTCTGTAGGGAACTGGGGCAGTGATGCAAAGGTGACACAATGGTGCCACACCAGTACAGAATTTTGGCCACACCTGCCAGTCTCTGTCCCAATATCTGCCTCAGCAGATCACCTCACGTACACAAGCCAAAAATCTGGATCAGATTACATGGTAAATGGCTCCATCTTTAAATAATCCCAGCATTGTATTTCTCCATTTGCAGTACTCCTTTGGCTTTAATTACCTTCATCCATGTATCACTCCAGAATGGTACTGGTACTGCAAGTTGCACAAGGAGATATATAAGCTACACCCCAACCAACAAGCAAGCATGCAGGCAGCTCCCAGTGTGCTGGCACTGTAAAGTGTGGCCAGACCTGGAAGTGGATTTACAACACATTTTCAGAGAGTATTTTGAGTCTGCAGTCCAACAAACTCCTGAGGGGTCAGTCAACAAATGCTCAAGAAGCTGGTACCCACAGAGACTCTCCTAGTCAGCTCTCCAGCAATGAAATGATGACACTGCCCAACCTAACAACTGCACAAAACTCCAGAGCAAGACCCAGATTCCTATAAAGAAAAGCTCTTTATTTCAAATCTCTACACCTCGTGGCTAAAATCCATGACAGGCATGATTCCACTGAGGAAAAGAACTGGGGTGTCTGGATTAAGAAAAATATCTACAAATAAATCTGTTGTATAACCTAATGCACAGCAAAAACAAGAAAGTGGAAGGAGATGAATATTTTCGCCCTTGATCACTTATGCTGGACTCTGAATATTCCTCTTTATATCCACAACACTGTTTTTCAGCTGTAATAATTCACTCTCTATTGCACAATGCAAAGCTGTACTCCCCTATTTAACCCCATACCCCAAATCCCTAGACATCATTACATTTCAGAGAATGTGGAAATTTTTCAGTCTTCAGCACAAACTGCCTTTGATAACAAACCAGAACAGATATTTATGTAAGGAAATGGTTGAATGTTGAAAAAAAAGAAGTCTTAACTGTTATTTTCTATCATCAACATAATGATGGGGTCTTATTGTGGTATGCCTTCTGGACAAACATGCCAAGACTCCTGAAATAACATACAGCTACATTCTTACAAAAGATGAAGAAAAACAATGAATAAGGGGCAAGCAAGAAGGGAAAAGATTATTGGTGCTGTAGGTGTGAAAAGCACGAATCTCTGCTCATCAGCTGCTTATACTCTGCCTTTTTCAGCTTTTCTGTCAAATCACATGTAGAAACACAAGCTGAAGGATGAAAGCGAAGTTTTCCTTCCAATAGTTCAGGGAATGCCTGACTTGGTGAAACGATGCTGCAGAGAGAACAGCGATAAACATTTGGGATCACTCAGCTGAGCTTTTTCCCCCACAAACAAGATCATCCCACAAAGGAAAACAAGATGAATAAGCCTACTGTTGTTTATCCTGATGACTGTACTGACAGGTGTCAAACTAGGAAAACCAACATACATTACTTTGTGTGATAAAAAAAGTGTTCCTGTACATGCAGATATGGGCAGCATCAACTAGATGGGGGTAGATGTTCCCGTAATGCAAAGCAAAATCTGAATGACTAGACATCTCTGACATTTTATTTTTAATTACATAGGTACGTCTGATTTCTTGGGAAACTGTTAATACCATAAACACCATTTAAAGGCACACAGCTCTAAAGCTGCCACCTGAAGTGATGCATGCTGATTTCAACTTTAACCACACATTCACTTTCTCATATGTATTTACAATTAATTTTAGTTAAGTAAAAGTGGATGTTTATTCACCTTCCCAAGACAACAGAATACTAACATTAGTATTTTAAAATTTGCCAGTTGAGCTCCATACTAGTTTAGTGGTTTGTGGTAAGAGAATGGTGGCACTGGGCCACTTAACCATAAACGTTCCTTATTAAACAGAGAAAAGCCTAAAGTAGTAATGAAGAAACGAGCATCCAAACATTCTATTCAGCCCTAAAACAAGCAGAAAGCAAGCACTGAATTCCATAAGTACATAAAAAACTCTTTTGTTGAAAGTTGTCTTTTTCAGGTAATCCACAGTAAAATGGTGGTGTACTAGACTTCAGTGCTTCTTTCTGCCATAAAATAGTTAAACATACCCAGTAAACAAGAATTATGAAGGAATGGTTTCCAGAAAAGTCATCAACTAAGATAACAGAAGAAATTACAAGGAGAAATCCCAGTTTCACTACTTAGATATTCTTTAATGACCATGTTTCGTAATACATGCACTTTCATGCTAACCAAATTTTGAACTTGCCCATTGTAAAAGTCAATCAGTCCATACACCATTTCTTATTCTTTTTTCTGAAACATCCACGTCATCAGCACTGCACAGGTTGTTACCTGACCTCAAGTTGTTAACACCTTTCCAAGTTGGGGGATAAGCAATCAAGAGACAAATCCCTGCATAGCTGTTGCAGCTGGATAAATGAATACATGCCCAGCTACATCCTGTGTAGTGTCCATTTCGGGCATTAAAAAACCCTTTTCCTGGACAGAATATCAGTATGTTCTCAATATCTCCCTCCAGATGTTGAAATAAAAATACTTGAAGATTATCAGCAACAAGACAGCTTAGAAAAGAGGACTTGGGAGAAGACTTAAGACACAGAAGGCTTCGTACGGCTGGCTGAGCAGTCCAGTTACAGGAGAAAGCCATGATCTTCCTGCTGTCCTGAAATGGCACCAGAGCCTCTATTCCCACTCTCTTCCTCATGCCCACGTGAAGGTTCTGCATTTTTCAAGTGTCCTGCAATCATCCAGGCTATTTGTGCTTCAATAAAATACTAAATACATGTTTAAAAAAACCAAACCAACCCCATCTCCATGTAACTCCCTCATACACATCCTATCACCTCTCCCACACCCCAAAATTAAGGATATCAACTGAAACCCACTGAAACAGGGGTTCCAAGAAGGGCTGGAACCACAGCATGATGGAGATAAGAAAAGGACAACATCCAGACTTTTGTGCAGATTCTTGAGAGGCTTAGCATACCCAAAGATCCAGTGATGCAGCGCCCTGGCAGCCAGGCAGTACATGACCAGTGGGATAGACAGCCACTTGCCCTCACAAAGAACTTCAAGTTCAGACAGCATTAATAAAAGAACTCCACCCCAAAAGCCTCTGTGCAACATCTGTCTGTATAATTTCTTTTGTTAAAGGAGAAAAAAAAAGCTTATGACAACTGCAGGAGTTTGCTTTCAGGGGAACAAGAAAAAAAATTGTTTTCAAAAAGCTTCAATGCAAATGGAGGCGTTACTTGCAATATTAACAGATAAAATGTTATGATAAAAATCATATTTGTCTAGGACAAACATAAAAAAAAGGACTAAAGCAAATACCAGCTTAGGCTTTTTTACTGTAGATGTAAAAATCAAGTTTGTCCATTTAAATCTATTATTCTATATTTAGTATTTTAAACAATGTCTCCATTTCACTGTAATTGAATCTCTAAATATTTTGATATTGCTCATTTAGAACAAAAGATAAACGCAAACAGTGAAAAGCCTTTGGATGTTTGTATTTCCTAAACTGAGTTTTACTACTATTACAATTCCAGGTTGGAGTCTATGCTGCAAATTTCAATACAGGTTCTCAGTCCATTGGCATCTATTTTTAAAGGAAAGACCTTAGAGAAAACAATATATTGGCTTATGCTGATTAGGAAAAATATGCTAAAGTTCTATTTTAGAGCTATTTGCAAGCAACTCCCTGTTGGGCTTATTTATAAAAGTGGCAGAGAGATACAGAGATACCAGATGAAATGGCCAAGAGCAGAGCCTGCTTCTGCCCTAGATTAGTTATCTCTAACAAGTTGACTGCCTTGATCCTGGGTGTATTCAATACTTTAATTTTTTCATATATTTTAAATACTTCTCCATGTTTCTCCAGAGAGCAGTGTTGGTGCCATGAGCAAACCAGGGAGCTAACCACAAGGTCTTGAAATGACATTCAGCAGGAGAAGAAAAAAAGGCATCAGATTAAAAAAAAAAAAATGCGCACGAAAGGGAAATGCTTTAGATACAATTGTTTTCACATGTTTAGCAAGGTTATTCATGCATGAAAGTAGTTTCTTGTTATTACTAGAGATTTGTCAGTCTTTTCAAAATTTTCAGCCTTTACTGGAAGCAGTTCTTTGAGCAGCCCACATTCTGAGATGAGCACTGAGTCCACCTCAGCCCAAAGCATTCACCAACACTCCCCATGTCTCTCTCACACTGCACCCACTTGCATGTACATCGCGTTCAGGGAACATGCAGCCTTCTCTGTATAGCTTCCCTCCTGTCCCCACATCCCCTGACTTTTATATCTCTCTCTCCTACATACACTGGTTTCCAAGCCATTTCACCAGGTTCTCTTAGCTCATTAACAAGGAAACAGATGGACAGCAAAAAAAGGGAATTGTGCGGAAACGAACATTTAACAAGGTCAAAAGACACCATAAATGCAATTAGTGTCATATAAGGAGCCTGGAAAAATAGTCACAACATCACTTCCCAGTAAACTATGGCACTTAGCATTAACTGCAGTGCTTAAACAATGCAGTTTAGAAATTTCAATATTAGCTAGCAGCAGCAATGTAGAAATAAACAATCAGGTGGAAGTCACTGAAATTAGTGCTGACTTCAGCTGGAGAAACATTATGCACTTCTCTAGAATTTGAATAATTTAGGGGGAAGGGTTAGCGTAAAAGAACGCCATTGATCTGACCTGCCTAAATAAAAAACAAAGTAAGATTATAAAGCCCTTGTTTGGTAGTTGGTGGCTTTCTAGACTATATTTACATTTCGTGATATGGGAGTAGGTAAGCCATAAGAGAAGCTGTATAGAACAGTGACACAAACAAAATTTTATTTCAGGGTTTTCCTGGCTGTTTTTAAGGAACTTTTAAAATATGGAGTTGAAAGGAATAGAAACACATACAAATAATTATATCGGGCTATTTGAAAAGCACTGTGCATGGACCAAGTCGCTACACTGGGAGCGAGACTTTGCAAAGCTCCCTTTGCCAAGGCTCGAAGGGATGCTGCTCTCCAGGTGTGAGCTCCCGTATCCCAGCAGGGCGGCAGAGGCCATGGCCACTGTTTGACAGCACCATCTAATGGGAGACATCACGTACGACACACGGCCACAGCCTCTGGGCTTATGTGCAGTCCTTCTCCTTGGCAGGAGATGAAAGAAATGGCCTCTGGCAAAGAAATTAAATAATTGCAGTCAGAGAAGGAAGGATGGCTGTGGAGGAAACTGAAGTCCAAGAGAGCCACAAGAGGACGGCGTGCATTTGAAAAGATGACAGGAGAACAACTAGAAGAGGCAGAATATCAGTCTGGGCAAAGGAATAAAGAAGTTTAGGCTCAGCAAGTTTTGCTGACCAGCACTTGTCACTGATTAGGTGTTTGAAGAGCTCTAAAATACGAATGCTGCCCTTTCAGAGTACTTAAACATAAAGGAGTATTTGGTGAACAAGTATGAAGTTAGTTAAGTGTCTTTATACATTGAGAACTCTGAAATAACATGTTCTAGTGCTTGAACACACAGCTTTCAGCTTTTCAGAGGATCCTGTTGTAGCTACACCTCCTTCAAGACCCTTCCATCATCTCACTGCAGGCACAGTGCCACCCTGAACAGTAGCCCCACATTATTTATAATTATAGATACATTCTTTACCACCCCCCCGCCCCCGCCAAGATCTAACTACTTGACTATTTAAGATATAGTTGCCTTTACAAAAAAATCAAATGTCACTGCTAGCTGAAATGAGGGATCAGGCTACTAACAACCTCAAAATCAGGACTTCATCCTACTTAACAATTTAACGTGACTTGAAAAGGTCCCTCTATATGCACCACATTGCCCTGTCACATGTCCTTCCTATCTGAACATTTTGGTGAAGCTTGTGGGGTATTTATTAAGCTGAACACTACTAGCCAGCTCTTATTCTCTGGGGAACTCTGATGCATGGTTTGCAAAACCACAGCTAGCAGACACACTATCAGCTGCCAGTCACAGGCTGCCCCACGCAGGGATAATTGCTGCACTACAATTAAAGAATTAAGGTGACGAGCACAGAGGTCCAGGAGGGAAGCCATCAGTGACAATTGCTGCTCTTCCTTCTAACACTTCCCCCTTCCCATCCTCCCTTCTTCTTCAACATCATCACTCCACTTTCTGATCCAGGCTGAGAATTGCATATGACCCAAGTGTTACTCAACCACCTCCAGCATATCACTTCCTCCAGCCGTTTTATTGCTCTTCTGCAAATGCAGCTTTATTTATTTAATTATTTGAGGAGCCAGACTGGTTTGACAGAGTGCCTGCCTCCTTGCTTGGGTGTGTAGAGGAACCCAAGATAAGACTGACTATCATAGCAGCTCCACAGATTTGCTACGTACACTGCCCAGAGGTAGGATTTAATTACTAGTCAAAAGCAGTCTATCTCCCCCTTATTACGTAAGGCAATTATATTTTGCGCATATTTATTATGACATCCTTGCAGAAATGCTCATGACTCTTTGTAAACAATTCCATATTCTGCAAGGGAGAGGCAAAAATTTACATCACAGTCTCCATATTCAGCCCATTAAGCATTTAAAATGTGAATCCTCAATATCCAACTGTTTATATCATTAGAAAAGTCCATGTTGATGAAAAACTTTTTTTGTTGTTTTTCAGAGGAGAACAAGTCAGCAGTGTATTAAAGAATTTATCTGCATATATAATAAACCTCTCTCTAAGACACACTCTGACCTTAAGTCCTGTGTAGGAAAAACAAAGTTTTCAAGCAGTAGTGGGCTGGTTCACATATATTCACATAATCTCCCCTAATGATACCTCCACAGTGACCAAGAAAGCTCCACAAAACACACACAAGAAATATACTGACATACAAGCAGGCAAATTGCACTAGAAAATACATTCAGAGCTACAAAAACAGTCTTGAAAGACTACTCTCTTTTATTCATTTAGTAGGATTATGTTTGGACCTTGTAACTGCTTTTTAGATTATGAACAGATGCATGTACTTTGGGCATTTTTTGTCTTTAGCTTAAGTTTATTTTGTCTTTAGAAATAACAATGCATTAAATGGAGAAAAACTATCAGTAACCCAAACAGCTTTTCATATACCAAGAATTATCTATGCCCTGGAAGACTGAGATTTTCTTTTACCATAGGCAAGATGCCTCAAGCATTTGGGGTTTGAGCCACAATAGTTTCTGAGACCAGCTGTCTTCCAGGGCACGCAGGCTCCAAGAATGTCTGAAGTTTTGCCTAGCAACAGACAAAGCACAGACATGCCCCAGTTCAAACATTTTACTCCATACATGTTGCATGAAGTTATGCCAATTTCTGCTGCTTGATGTAATAAGTGATTAAAATTTCTACATGAAGTTTTTTACCTTTTTATTTAAAGCTCAGTAACAAAGATGTTTTTCCTACCATAACATAAAAAAAACTGGGAAGTGCTTTTAACATTAGGTCTCTGCTTTATCAAAGTAGAATGATGTCTCTGCGGATTTTTCAATTCAAAATTCCAGAAAGAAAGGAATGATACTTTGTAGCATTGATGCTATTTCCGAAGCAAGATTTAATTCTGGTTTTGGAGGCATCACAAAATCATGTGTTTTATTGGGCATACATCCTCTTAGATAATTTGTTAGAACAACAAGTTGGATATATGTTTCAACTTGAAGCATTCTAACGTGACTTGCACAACATTTACAGACTAACAAAGGAATTATCCCACTGAGTTAAACTAGTTGTCCATCTCACCCAGTATGCTCAGGCTGATGGTGACATGCACCAGGCATGTCAGCGCGTTTGCAGGGTGGGGAGGGAGGATACCAGCACTTTCATATTTAGAGCAGAGGTGTTCTAGCCTTCTCTATAATTAAATGGTAAAAACACAGATACAGAGAGCAACACATCTTTTCATAAAGAGTTCTCTTGCATCAGAAATTATTACAGAAAGGAGTAATATCACCCACACTTCCTCCTGTGCCTATATACCAAGCTTTTTAAAATACTTGCTTGCTTAAAGACTGCTTTCTTTGTACTATGCAGCATATGGAGATGTATTCAGAACAACCTGAGCATTAGACTAACTTGTGTTAAGTCCAAAGTGATAAATCTATACAGTGCCTTTTTAACTAAGGCATGTACCCATAAATATGCTACTAAATACCCGTATCTTATGCTGGACAGTATTTTCCAAGCCTGGTGCCTTAGTCTGAGAGCCTGCAAGGGGGAATTCATACACAGTCTGGGTGTTCCTGCAAAACTGATCTCATATCTCTTGACATATTCTGACCTCTGCTGTTATAAAGTGGAATTTATTTTGACAATCTTTTTTTTTTCTTTAAAACACTGCCCTCAGCTGCATAAGAATTTTCAGTATCTGCAATTATTCAGGGAAAAGAAATGGTGGGGAAAATCGCTTTTCTTTTACACCATGAAACAAAGTTCCACACTTTTTTCTCTTCCTCATGTTCCTACCATCCTGTCATTTATTATAACCTGCGTCATTTAACTATTACATAAATACACATACTTTGTTTTTTTGGGATCTAAACACTCTGTATGCTACCAATCATCTTTCTCTGGGAATGCATTGTTTTAGGCTTTTATGACAGATTTCAGCAAAAATCACCCAGCACATACCAAAATAGAGACTACCACTAATCTGAAATTATTCATGCTAGTTTTAGGCAGCACTTCCTTTTTTCCAGTGTAAGTTGCATTTTCACTGCAAAAATATTCTACAGTAGCCTAGAAAGCTCTAAATTATGTACAGGTCTAGCACTCTATACTGAATTTTGACAGTACTGGTTAGGAAAGAAATCATATTCTAAATATGATACATACAATAACATCAGTGAAAAGTGTGAATCTGAATGAATGATAGTATATTGATTGGCGAACTTTTGAAGCAGCAAAACACCACTCTTTAAGTGATAGGTACACTTTGAGGGAAAAAGAAGAAACAGAGGGTGTCCATCATGATTCTCTGCTTCCAAACTTCTCTTTCCCTTTTGGATAAGAAGTCTCCTCTCAGACCTTATCTTGAAGATTAAGGTGTGAAGCTGTACTGTGCTGATCACAAATGCTCAAAGAACATTTTCTCTTCCTTTCCCATTGTAACACCTGTCACGTTTTAAAAGAAAACTGCATGTACAGCCTGTATGATTTCCACCAGATTTGCTGATTCCCCATGACTCAAGAGATGATAAAGTACTTGATCAAATATTTATAAGCAGTATGAATTTAAGACTATCTTCCCAGCCAACAAACACTTTTGATTAAGGAATAGAAAGACAGCAACAAAGTGCACCGTGAGTGTTTGAGCACTAAACACTAATTTTATCCTTATGTTTAATTAGGGAAGAGCCCCTAATCTAAAATCAGGTAGTTCACCTTTATGCCAAGAACTTACCTCTTGTAGTTCTAAATGTAAGAAATAGACTTGTTCAGTTCTTTTCAGTCTGTTCTCACCCTTTACTGTGTTCTTTCTGAGCAGTACTAAAATGAATGGAGTTTCTTATAGTTCTGCATGCACCAACTTTATTTTCACCTTTATGCATTTTTTTAAGCAATAAATCCTTTGCTTCTTCTGAGAGAAACATGTAAAAATTTGCCTTCACACATTTTTGGAGGAAATGCAACAGCATAATATAGATAAACCTAAATCTTAAAGGATCCTCAACTACAGTTACAAAACAAACAACCATTAAAGCCCAGCACAGCACCTTATTCCACCATATAGGTGTCCTGAGACAGCCATTTAGTTTACACACACTCCCCATTTCAGTAGCCATCCTCACACATTCTGTTTTGCCCCAGTAAAAACCAACATCTGCTGGAAACTAAACCAGAGTGGACCCCCCAAAATGTTATTGTACCTCCAGTAACAAATACCTAGACTGTCAGCAAGGATGTTACACAAACTACCACAATTGCCCTGTAGGATCTAACATTACAACTGATTTTTTAAAAATATAGAACTACTTCGAATAAGACATGTTAAGACACCTCAGCTTCCTGCTCAAAAATTTATTAATAAAAGACAAGAGTTTTGGATGATATAAGAAAGAAGCCTCAGTTGTGCTCTCCCTGTATAGAGCCCACCCAGCAGTATCCTGCAAGTGGTCTCAAAGATTTATTTATTCTTTTCAAGGCTATTACAGAATCTGAAAGATGTTCAATCAAACCAATAAAGCACTATGGTTAGTTTAATTTTGTATTATATGAAAAAATGTGATGAGAAATTGAATAGCCTAAACCAAAGTGTAACATGATTAAACAGGTGTTTGAGAAACCAATTCACAAAAATAGAAGTGAATAGAATTCACTCAACTAGCATAAAAGAGTCCAGCAAGTTTAGGTAAAGATGTAACTAAAGACAAAATATAGAAGAAATTCTATGGCCCTACTAGAGGAAACAGAAAGAACAGAGCAGGAATGATGAAAGTAAATAAAGAGATAATGAAAAGATGGCTCAGTTAAAGAGCTGGCAGGTGCTTCAGAGAAGCATAGGACTGGGAAAACAACCACTGAGAGTATAAGTGTTAAAGATGGCAAAGCTTGGGAGAATTTGCATAATTGAAGTTCTTGTCTGTTCTAGAGCATGCTCTAAGCCATTTGCAATTATCTTCAACTCAAAGGGCTGGAAAGGTCTCACTGACTGAAAAAAAATTAAAGATGCCCTTTTGAGGTGTGATGACTTGAGAAAGAAACCAGAAAAAGGCTTAGAAAAACATTTAGACTCTTCTCCCCAGACTTACCTTCTAGGAGGGTATTAAATATGGCTGATTCACTGCCAACACCATGCCATAGCTTTTTGGAAGGGAGGAACACTTTGGTTTGAAAAATCACTTTTTTCCCTTGCCTTGGAAAAAAACTGGTCTGACACAAGAAAAGCAACAAGTGTGCTATAGACGAAATGAAGTTATGCAAGTGGAAAAAAGCCTTGTTGTTTTATTTAAAGACATACTGTGGAAATACAGTCTAGGTAAGGAGATTAAAAGGTCATGACATGAAAGTAGGAAGACCACACATGTCAAGAGCAGGTTTCTAGTGTGTCAACATCAGACTGGGATAAGGTACTAAACTGGATTCAGGAGAAGTTATTTAAAATCCGAGGACACTCTAGTGTGTTCTTTACAGAATTAGGTGATGGACGACAACCATATTATTCACAAATCCAGTCTGAAATATTGCATGAGACAAAAATTTCTTTTTCAAGTCCTAGGCTGAAGTACTGATGCAAAGTTTAGCAACAAAAATTCTGCAGAGCTTGGCTACAAAATCTTGTTCTTAAAACAGGGCAAATGAACAGGATATTCCTGTACATCTCAAAACAATGTTAACTTTTTCTTTACAACAAACTTGATGTCAGTTTGTAGTCAATCATCCTCACACCATTTTCTGCAATGACACTGCTTCAAGTAGTTATTTACCAGTTTGTATTGGTGCAGGAGTATGAGGACTAGCTATTGCCAAGAAGAGAAGAGAGGGAAAACTGTCTTTCCAAATTTATCAAAGCAAAACTCGTACTAATGGATTTACTTTGCAGCAAAGAATATTGTCACGTATTAGGGAGGAAAAATTAACCAGAAAAGTTAAGTTTCAGTTTTTAAGAGGTTAAAATACATAGAGATGGATAGATATGCCAGGAATAGTCTAGGTATAAGAAAATCTAGTTTTACAAAAGAGTAGTCATGAACTACGTGACCCCTAAGCTCCTTCGAGCCATATATGCAATTTCTACATAAAAACTTCTTACTCACTCAGTTTCATCATCTAAATACCAAACTCCGTGAAAATTCTTCGTTAAGTATGTATGTATCTTCATGATTTAAGGCACAAAACACAACAAAGCGAGTTTCAGAGAGAGTTTTGGTGGTGTTTTGGAAATGGCTTTGCAACTCCTCAAAACACACAACAACCCAGATGCAAAACATATCTACAAATATATCAGTTTATTTTAGGACATACACTCTAAGGGCCAAGGAAGAAATTTAAACCTGTAATGCCTACTGTGACATGGCACTCTTAAAACAACTGAAAATATGTTTACCTGTGGTGGGGGGTACTGGCACAAGTATTACCTCCACAAGTATCCATAATTACTCAGTTCAGCATAACTGCCAACTCTGAAGGCACAACATTTAGGTGGTGCTTACATTACTCAAACACCAGGCTCTGTAACTAATGTTGTGGTAAAAGATGCATACAGAAATAGGATTTATTAGAGTTTGAAAGCTACAGTATTAATCACATCCGATTTACGCTAATGAATTCTCAAATCAATACTTTTGTATGGTCTGTAAATTCTCTTCACTTACTGAGGGTAGGGAGGAAGAAACTGATTGGTCTTTATGTGCAAGGTTATTAGTATTACACTGCTCAGAGAAACTCTTGGTGGCCCAGCTGTGCTTCTCTAGCAGCCCTGGAACCACTGGAGATGCCTGCAGAGATGGGCGAACGCAGGGTGGTGGTGCTGAGGATGCCTATGGCATCCTAACACTGTGCCTAACACTAGCACTTTCTACACTTCCACACAGATTACATGATACTCAGATAACAAATAAAATCTGGTTTCCCTTTCCTTGACAGAAGGTTGTCTTGAGCCAGTAAAAATGACTGACCTACAAGCTGTGAAGGACAAAAGGCCCCTCCTGGGCACCTGCAATGACAGAGTGATGTGGGAATGAGGCAGGTACCAGTGGAAAAAATAGCTTTAACTACAGCAGAGTTTTCTTTGAAGAACCTCCAGAAACCACATAAGAAAAATAACTTTTTTTTTTGAGGGGAATATTCAAAGTAAAAGCAGGTCTGGCCTTTATTACATAGATTTTGGTTACAGGTGCTACATGAATCCACCTGCTCAAGGTATTACTTTAGATGCACATATTTAAAAAAAAAAAAAAAAAAAAAGAAAAAAGTCAAGTTTTTGCCACCTCAAGGGAGAACATGTAAACCTCAACTCAACCTTGCTGCCTGAAGTGGGAACAAAAGAAACACAGGACAAAAGTAGAGAACCCTAGAAGATGTGCTGTTCGTGTTTGCACATGAGAAATAGGGGGTGGGAAGATGAGAAGAGCCACTTTAGTTTCTGTCCCATGCCCTCAGACCACGCTAGCAGAGTCTCCTGCACAACCCTCACATAACCTTGCCCAGGTCTGCAACACAGATATGACATTTCCTACACCTTGGTCTCCTGCCTTTGTCTATGCCCAGTGCTGGAAAAGTTGTGAGTATGGATAATTCCAGTTCCACTGCTTCTTCCAGCAATCCTGTGCAACATTACTGCTGAATTTGGGGAGATTACACAGAAACCTGACAAACTGAAACAGCCCCAAGGCCTGATGACTAAATGTTGCATGGTAGAGGCACCTGGCACCAGAACCTCAAAAACATCACAAATATAAATATCAAAAGCTGGTAAATCAGGGGTAGCCCTTCAAGGTTTTGTTTGGATAAAGATTTGTAGTTATCAAGGCCACACTTTATAAATGTACAAATTTCATACCAATATGCCTCTCTATCAAAAGTATGTCTGTGAAAAGTGACTGTCAGCCCTTGTATTAGATTTCTGAATAGAGGTCAAAGGACAGATTTGGGGTCAATCAAGTAAATTACCCATCTTCCATTTAATTACTTTGAAAAAGCAAATTAAAATTAAATAATGACCAACAAAATGACCATAAGACTTGTTAATATTCTTACCTACATGAAGGAAGAAGGCTACAACATAACTACCCAAAACACATTTCACCAAAAAAAAAAAAAAAGGGGGGACAATAAAACAATTATGAAACATATATTCAACATAATTTGAAATCATCCTATTATGAAACAAAAGATTTCCTTCAAAAACAGTGTAATGGTATGTTGAGAATCCCTGCAAAACGTCTCCCAAATCCTTGGAAAGTTGCAACACACTGCAGTCGAAGACATTGTTACTTTTACAAATCTGAAAACTTAGCACAAAGTGAAACTGGGTTAGGAAGTAAAGATTTTGATGTCTAGTGAATTTTTTTGTGAGTAAACTTGTGATACCAACAACTCACTTAAAAATATTTTTTAAAAACCTACATTGGAAAAATATTATGGCAGAAAATTCTTTGCAGCTATTTACTAGAAAGTGATTTTGCAAACATTATAAAGATTTCTGTGCTACTCAAAAACACACAGCAGCGTTCAGAATAAATGAAAATAACACACAAAATATCAACTCAGCTTCTGTCTTCATTCTGTTTGTTTCACATAAATGAAACATTTTTGAAATTCATAGCATATGAACACCGAATACACATTTTTTCAGTATGACATAGCAAGGGATATTTTAAGATGCTGGAATGTCATTAATTTGTGCCCCTTAGCTCAGCAATTTGTAAATTATTAGCTCTAGAGCAGCAAAACAAAGTAAAGCCTGTCTAAGCCCATTTTACCCAACTATGAGTGCTTAATTTAAACACCATTTAAGATCTAATGCCCAAGCCCAGCCTATATTATTAATCATAGAATTGAGAGGGACATCTGATGGCTTCCTGGAGGTACATATCATATAAGAACAACTTCTTTATTTTTCTTTAAGCCTAAAGCTTGGCCCTTTCAGTTTGCCAAGATTCCAGACAAGTACCTACATTTCTGCTGGTACGAAAGTTACCCTGAGGAGCAAGTTGGGCTTGAGATGTCCCTGTCAAGCCTTTCCCTATAGTGTCAATAGAGGGGGAGGGAAAGAAAAATACAATTAGGCATAAAGCTACTTAACTATCTACTTTTCTGGTTACAAGAGAAGTGGGATCCTCACAGCTTAAAATGGAAAGAGACTTGTGTCATCAGATTCATGTTCCTGTTAAGTTTTACAGGAAACAGCAAGACCTTGGGTATTGTGCTTTGACACAGAAGGCTGCTCAAAGGGTTACAGAGCCATGGCAGCTCTGTAGCTCTGGTCTCTAAAAAAACCTTCAGCTCTGAAGAGGTCGTAAGATGCACCAACCAGGGCTAAAAACGAAATTACATGGGGACAAATGAAGACCTCCAGAATGTTTATGGATTTTTGGCTCCAGGAAAGAAGCTCTCCCGACTGCAGACACTACTTTGTGTTTGTTTGTTTTTCAAATTTCATAAAACAGTACACACCCACCTCTTCTCTTTTCATCCTGAGCAAAGCATTCAAAGTCAAAGCTTTGGTCTGAAGCTTAAAGTCTCATATTTTATTTAGTTCTGGGCTAGCCTTAAAGGAGCAGTGAGAGAGCAGTAAGAATGATGGCATCATCATTCACCAGAAATACAAGTTTTTTGCTCTTAGGCACCTATGGAGTTCACTTGTTTCAAGCTCTTCAAGTTTGAGAAAAAAATCTGGGCTTCAAAAATTCCTTACTTTAATTAATGACTTGCTTTAACTTGACTTCAAATAAGTTTAATCACTACGAAGGAACATCGAAAACAAAAAGTTCAGCATCACACGATATTTCAAAATAACATCTTTAAATTGGTACTGCATAGACTGCATGGTCCCAACTCCAAGCCAGATCTCTCTGGTCAGGGTCTCTGTCCTCACAGCAGGAGGGGACAGAAGGCTTCTGTGACACCTTGTGTTCCCAACCCAAATATTTTGATCAGAAAATTTTAATTCACATGTATAAATGAATTCATTTTGGGGTTTTTTTAAATAATTCTACAAGACTTCATTGCCCAAAAGCATGCAGAAGCCAAAGGAACATATTGGGAAAGAGAAATTTTGAAAAAGGATGATCCCAAATCCTCCACACCTCAACAAAGCAAAGTGGAATTTAAGCATCCAATTTCCAAGTTTTAAAAAAAAATCTAAGCTAGCTCATTTTCATTTTGAAAACTTATCTAGAAGGTTTTTTAAAGTCATTATTTACGAAAAAAAAAACCAAACAAGGAAAGGTTACTCTGAAGCACAAACACAAGGTAGATGTTTTCCATAACCTCAGAAAAGAGACATAAAACTTACTTTCCCTGAGAACTGTTTTTCTCATCAGTTGGAAATATCTTCTCTCTATTTTGTGCATAAAGCAAAAAAGTTCAAATTCACAGGCAGGCTGCTGTAGCAGGTCTGAGTTGTGATGTTCCTGTTCACTTCAGCTGTGCAATTGCCTAATGCTGATGGGCGCCATAAAAGCAATCAGATTGCTTAACATCCTATGCAAATTCCTGGAGATGAATGCTCAAATCTGCCAGCACACAGACAAACAGAAATCAGCAAAATCAGCAATATGCTAATTCAGCATGATGCTGAACTTAATGCAAACATCCCTAAAGGTAGTCAACAGGAGATAGGAAGCAAGACAAATTTGAGGACTGTAGCATGAGTTACAGCAGAAGGTCCACATGATGATATTCAAAACAGAAAACCCCACTCCACAGACTGTTTATGATCTGGAACAAAGAATCTGTACCTCCTCCTAAAAAAAACCCAATAAAACAAAAAAAAAAACCACAGAAAACCTCCTCCAGCCATGAGTACATCTTAAAGCTGTTGTGGCAGACATTCAGTACTAACCACCTTGAACCCTCTCCCCCACAAGTTTAATCTCTGCAGAGTTAAACAAATATTAATAATTGAAAAGCACACAAAGTGATTTTACTAAGGGGGTAGTTAGCAACTTCATTTCAGTTCAGCAGCTGATTTTGAGTTGGCATTAAACCAGCAGGAGCTTAAAAGAACCTATTACACGGATAAGTTTCTGAATAACCTCGTCAGTTACTTGCTGCAGTTTGATGTGGCCCTCAGACTTCAAAGGTCCCTTTCATAAGAAAACAGGACCAAGGCATAGAGGTCTTTATCATCATTTATGGTAAATAAGAGACAAATCCACTATACACTAGAAAGCTGATGCAAGGAAAATACTGAACTTTGCATGAGCTTCATCAACGTTTTAGCAGCCCTAAATTATCCAGTAGTTTTTTGATTAGATTATGCTGGTAATTTGGAATGGCAACAGCAAATAGTCCAGTAGCACAGAAGGAGGCAGATAAAAAGCTTCTGCTCTTTTGCTATCAGCAGATTTTTTTGAGGACCCATCACCAGACTGCAGCAGAGCACGTGCCCAAGCATTTCCTGACAACTCGGCTGAACAAGCCAGAGCCTCCTATCCTGGGCACACATAGCTCAAACTCTTGTAGTTTTCTACTGCTCAACCTTAGTGATTCCCACTACCTTAGTCATGGATATACAGGCAGACAGGCAGAACTGACAATCCCTGGCATCTGTGTTAGAATTGCATGTTGAGGTCTTATCACCAAATACACTGCTGCTGATAATTAGGCCATGTAGAAACTTAAGGATCACCCCCTTTCCAGAATTCACTGATGGAAAACCAGCAAGGACATACAGCTTAAAATTAACATAGTGTGAAATGAGAAGTACAAACCATTAAGTGGAAAACTGCCAAATGTAATTTTCACAATTACCATTTAATTTAAGAAGCAGATCAAAAGGAGCACATCATTTACATTTTCAAACATTAAGTTTTCAAGATCAAAGGCTTCTAGTATTTCCAGACTGCATATATGTGAGTAACTTGGTTCGAGTAATGAATCTATGCAGAGGGAGAACATGAGCTGCTCATTTGCTCCATGCAGCAGTTTCCCCATCATCTGGGACTGCAGCATGTGTTATCTGCACCAAGCATCAGCAGAAAGCTCCCACTGACACTAAATATTAATAGAAGCAAGGGGTTTTAGGGCCTAAAAGAGCATTGTATCAATTTTCTAGCTGCTGGAGAACTCTCTCCCTGAAACTAGCCATTGCTTCAGAGATTTTTTCACAACTGCAGCCTGACAGCTATGACTTAACAGTACTTATGCAATGTTCCAGAGGTCATTAAAGATTATACATCATTACCAAAACTGTGTTTTTGTGACAGTGCTGTAGCCTAATTACACTAAAAAGTTAAATAGAGAGAAGTGCACTATACAAATATTCCAAAACATGTCAGTTTAATTCCATGTAGAAGTAAAATAACAGGGGCAATGTTCTAGCGACCACTGGGAGCTACTGCAACAGATCCTGGTCAAATTCAGTGTAAAGTAGTAGGTGTCCTGGAACTTATATCCAGGAAACAATTGAACTTGTAGTTTGTACTGAAACTTCATGCCTACTTCTAAGCACCTCCAAAAAAAACCACAGCTCAGAATTCACTATTAAAACCAGATTTTTCTTAGCAGAAAACCAGAGAGCATCATAACCATAAAGCCTATTCTAAAAAAAGAGATGATCATTTAAGCTGAGCAGGTAAGCAGGAGCTACTTGTGGAAGTTGAGAAGATGACCAAAACTTCTCTTACTAAGTTGAGGAACAGGACACCACCACACATGTAATGTGCAGCTGTGTCCAGTACTTGATTGCTGGTGTTGCAACAACGTTCAATCCCCAAAATCTTCCTTATTGTACACAAAGGCCCTCAATACACCACAGTCTATCAGACTGGTCCCAAGCATTTTTATCTGCATGTTCTTTATGTTACCTATTTCCCGTCCAAATCCCAGGATTAAAGCTACTTTAGACAGAAGGGGATACAGGATACTAATATTTACACAGGGGCATCTACACACTTTATTTCTTTTAACATTTACACACTTTAATTCTTATAATATGGCATTAACATCTAATAATGGAAAGAAAAGGGCATGTGAAATCCACAAATCTCTAAACATAAGAGGATTTAAAGCAGCTTTCTCAAGAATAGCTTTTCAACAGACACTTCTCATGGTAAGGATGCTTCATTCTATAACTAAGACTATAAACTCTTGAAAACCTGAATAGCCATTATATTTTTACAATAGTTGAGGCACCTATATTATTACTCTGGTAAACAGGTCTTCCTGACAGATAAAAGAAGTTACACTGAAGCAAGTTTCATACTTCAAATATTCTCTCAAAAAACACTCTAAAAAGTGAGCAAGAGCCAGGCACTTTAGATGAAGAAAACAATGAGCCATGTCTGGCTGCAATTAATGCATAGCAATCTCATATCAAAGGATATTTATATTGCATAATGCTGTGAGTATTCTTGTTAGACCTATACTGGCTCACATGGACTTCTGTGTGACAGCAGCCATGCTGCTTCCAATTCCCAGCCTACATCAGGTAGGCAGACACAGTCAAGGCACTTAGAAGTCTTAATATGAATCTCTGTCAAAATTTAAAACCACTACATGCAGCCTAAGCAGCACTATATGCATTGATAGGTTTTAAAAAATGGTAAAACTGGTGTGCTTACCATCTACCTCCACTAGCAGTCTGCAGAAAAGTGCCCCTCCCCAAATGGGAACACATATTTCCTGCCTCCCGGGGAAAAAAAAAAAAACAAAACAAAAAACACAAAAAACAAAAAAACATACACTTCTTCACTTGGGAGTAGAAACACTGACGTTGAGATGAGAAGAACCTGGAGATCCAGATTTCATCTCCACATCCTCCCCCCAGGAGCTGAATGTGTGTTCAGCTGAAGTGTGCACAAGGTCCACCCCTTCCCATACTCCACAACAGTGCAAAAATAAAGGTAAGACATGGTCAAGCTACAGCCACAGCACAGCCAGCTTAGGGATAACACTCTAAGAAAACAACAAAAAATAAACAGGGGGTGAGGAAGCCTGGCATACCTTCAAACACAGCCGAGACACACCGATATCCTTCCCACATTTCATTCCCCCATATCGGAAAAGTAGCGTGACAAAGATGTCTTCTACTGCCAGAGAGGCATCCTCCTCTATCCTACCTCCTCCGCTGATCACAGAGGGAAGACAAAATAATCAGATGAGTCACCACTGGACATCTGCACGGCTGGATCACATCTAACCCATCAATGCACCAGACACAGGAAACCGAATTACTGCCAGCTTCCTGGCCACATCTGCCCAGATGCTGGGAGCTGCTGCTCCAGCCTTCCACTTCATTACCATGCCCAGGCAATATGGGTCTTGCAAGAGACTGGCCTGCATACGAAGATCAAATCTTGTTGCTGAAATGTGCATGTTAATTATTTTGTGTTCTGACAAAATTAACCATAATACTGAGAACCAGACAAGATTTAATAGTATTATCCTTCTTAACTATAGTATATCTAAGTATGTTTAAGGAAAGAATATTCACATTTTTAGTATCATTTCCAAAGGAAGAGAGTTTTCACAAGGAAAGATCAAAGATTCCACTGGAAAATGGAATGACACAAGATTTTAGTTGCCACAGTAAAGAAAATAAACAATAATTCCAGAAATTCTTAGCTGTGGAGGTAAGAACGGGAAGAAACAAAAAAGGAACCATAAGCATGAACATATAAGCATTTTTCAGTCAGGTCTAACAATAGGCTTCCATGCCCCATGGTAAGTAAAGCAGCTGAGATACTAATTTTAAAATATGTAAGTGAAAAAATTAAAATAAGTGTAGTAACACATTCAGAAATTTAGAACAGTCTGCGACTGCATTCCCCCAATCTTTTAAATGGCTAAATGCAAAACAAATGCAAAAAAACCCCAAAACAACCCAGATTTAAAAAGCTGGCACATTCTATGAAATGTCACAATTTAAATACTTACAAGGTAAGAAATTCATGAAGGAAAAAGTAGTTATTTACAAACAACTTTAGGTGCACATTTCTCCTTGACCCTTTCCAAGCCTCTCTTCTCTGTCATTTCTTCAGAGTGCACAGCTCCCAGCACTATCCACTGATACCTGACATGCAGACCTTCCTGGAGTCTGAGATCACTTTGCCAAACCTACCCCAAAGTCACAGAGGACTTTGGGATTTTATCAGACACATGAAAGCCAAATCATTAGTGAGCAACCCAGTCTGTGCATTTTAATGGGGATTTGTCTTTGAAAAATTCATCCACACATAAGACTTGTAGCTGTGAAGCAATACCCTCTTGAATAATCATCAAGTCAATGTTTATTATATCAGGGATTTTTTTTTTTGCCTCCACAGCATCAGGCAAATGTCTGTGAAAGATATCCATCTGTACCTGGAGCTCATGCCTTCATCCTTGCTCCATTTCCATTCAGTCTGAATAACATCAGCTACAAGCAAGCTTTTTATTGAATGTTGAGAACTCACAATGAGGATGCCCACCTGACATTAAAAAAAACAAAACAACCAACCCAAAAAAATCCCCCTGTACATACATACACACAAAGGGGAGACCCTTGTAGTTAGTTAAGACAGTCAATGTCACTTTGTTACAACCCCTTATATTTGCAAAAGAAACTGCAACCAAGTGTCTGGCCCTATTTCATTTAGGATTACATTTTATTACATTACATTTCCAGAAAGGTATACTTTGTCAGTGGTACTGTTTAGGCAAACAGAGCATGGTGACACAAGGAAGAAAAGGTTTTTCCTCGAGCAAAACTGCAGTAGTGCCTTTGTCCCCTGCTTCACCTAATCTTAGTTTCCAAAGAAGCATTTCAAAGCAGTGCAACAGGTAATGCTACAAAACTTCTCCAATTCTGTAGTGTCAAACCTGGATCTTTTTTCCCCTCCTCCACAGCCACTTTGACATCTGGCCTCACAGAATCGTTAAGGTTGGAAAAGATTTTTACGATCATCAAGTCTAACATTCTGCTTCCTTCAATGTCGAACAACTACTAACTAATAGAAATAGGATAACTTATGTCATATTTTTGGAGGCATCAGCAACTGACACAGTACTGTCATGACTGATCCAGGCCATGTGGTTACCACTGGCAGGAAAACTTGACACTGTGCACCCATCTGCCACTTCCAGCACCTTCAAATTCTGGCATCAGCTGCACAAAAGGCATGTTGGAGCCTCACGGTGTACTGGCTGTATACTTCCTTATAGTAAGCAGAAAAAACATCCCACACTTGCTTCTGTTCTTTATCACATTGTGATTTGTTATTAGTTGACATAGCCATTTGACCTCACAGAAAATCACAGATCAAACTCCACAAGCTACAATTTTCAATTCCTTCCTGAAGGAAAAGAAGTAATAAATAAATAACAAATGGCTAACAAATAGCTGGGTCAATAAAGCAATTCTGGGAAAGAATTTACAAATAGCATTGGAGATTGCTTCTGGGATTAGATTGCCCCTGTGAAGGGCAGGTGATGACGATATCCAGACATCCCAAAATCTCTGAAGGTCCATCTCCCACCCAACACAGCTTCAGTGAGACACAAGGACTGCTTCTCCCATTGTATAAGTCAGTGTACAAGCATATCAAATACTTCCAAATGCTGTGGCTCAGAAACTCCTGGCAGAGTTTCTATTTAAAACAGCCTCAAATTGTATTTATAAGCATTATGAGAGTCATCCTTCAGAAGTTATTTATGGCTAGAAGCCAGCCTCCCTAATCCCGGTGTCTATCTTTTACCTCAACCCCAGGCACCTAGCAGACAGATCCTGAGTAATGAAAGGAAGAGAACGGGGCAATGAGCAGAAGCAGGTGACATGAGAAACCTCCAGGGAAAGATGGTTTGTCTGAATTCAGATGTTTACCTCTCCTCATTCCATCTGTCAGCTGTAACTCAACCTCAAGCTGCTGCCAGAAGGCCACCTCTACCATGACCACCTCTTCCCTGGCTGGAGTGCTGGTGCCCATCTTGCTGTTTAGGAGCCAAGCAAGAACCAAATACCACAAAACAGGCTGGTTTTTCCCTGAGCCAACTCACGAGAGCGTCAGACAAACACCACTGCCACAGCAAAAGGAAGCAATGAAAGCACAGGCCAAGCACAAGAGATTCAATGACACTTTGCTGGGATAACATCTCAGCACTAACACAAAACCACATTGTCGTGGGATCTACTGTAGGAGGACAGCGTGGCCCAAACAACAGATTTCACTGTTTGTGCTAGCTGAACTGATCTCAGCTGAGCTAACTCCTTCAAAACTGTGATACATTACAAGGATTTTGACTTTTTTGGCCAACACAGTAACAACTACTTCCCAAAGTTAGTATATTGTGTTCCTTTCCAATAGTAACAACTGAAAGCTCAATCACATCCAGGAACAAAACTGAGAACTTTCACATGAGCTGGTACCAAAAAAATGTGCCAACATTTGCACAACATGTGCCAACACTGGCAAAAAAATATAAAGCAAGTCTTATAATCTTCATGCCCTTCTAAGATAATCCCAGATGTTTTGTACCACAAATGGAAAACACTGTTGAAATTGGGTTTCTCTATTCAATATAACACAAATGAAAGTTTTACAGCTAAGCATCCAATTGGAAGCTAGCATGATGTGAGTCAGATCCATACATCTTTCTTTCAATGGAAAAATAAAAAAATAGCACTAATAATAAGCGCTAAATTTACAACATCTTGCAGAAGTTCACAGCATGAAGAACCACAGAATCTATTTTAAAGCAGTTTATTCACTGCATGCTTTTAAAGTTAGATTTTCACTTGGATTGACAGTATTCAGAAATGTGAAAAACAGCAAAACCAAAACACTCCTCCCAAGGTAATTTGGATAATAAGTGAGGTGTGTCAAGCACACCTTAGACCAGCAGAAGCATTTCTACTACACTGGGTCTGACAGCACATGCTGTTTTTCATTAAACTGCTGTAGCTAGGAAGCCCGTTTAGAAAATGATAGTTAAGAGTTATATTAGTCTTGTTAAGCAGAAAAGGTTGGGGTTTTGTTTTGTTTTTAAAAAATGTCCTGCAGGAGTGGATAAAGGAACTTTAAAGTGGAGGAGTGGTAGGTACAAGAAACAGCTGGAATGTATCTGGTTCTTACAACACAATAAAGCCCAAGTGTTTTCCAAAGCTCAGCAAGGTCACCTTCAAATGTAATATACACAAGTGTTCATTAAAAACGTAAAAATTTGGACCAAAAAATGCTCCTGACAAAGGTGCTAGAAGTGAATTCATAGTAATGTGGGAGGAGGGGGCAAAGCATGCTAAACACGGAAATCATTATCATCTCACCTTCTCCCTGAACTACAGGCAGAAAAACATGCAGGACCTCACAAAACTGCAGAAAGGATCAGGACATGGTTCAAAAAACAAACAAACAAAAAGACAGGAGAAAAAGAACAAAAGCGATGCCACAATTAACTATAGTTGCTAACCACAAAATACAGAACAGATGAAAACAAAAGCCTGGTCAGAATTGTCTGCAGTTTCCCTTAAGCTTCAATGCATTTCCACAGTATAGAAGACATACCCACTTCTATAGTCAAGTTAATTCTTTCTCAAAGTGCCTGCAGATGCTGCTTTCATGCAAAATTTTAAACCATATTCAAAACTACACAAAGAAACTTCATAAAGGAAACTACATTGTGAACTCAGCTCAAAGCTATGCATGCCCATCACACAGGACTATGTGAAGACAGACTTTTGATTAACCCTGAGAATTTCCAAATACAGACTTGAAAATATATAAACCCACCTTGCTGAAACCAGGAAATAGGTTTTATTCTCAAGCAAAAGTTAGTCCCACTTTTCTCTCAAACATATTACAGATACCTTTCCTGAGGTCTGGAAGCAAGTGGACAATAAAGTAACAGCGAGAATAATGTTCAGTCGGGTCAAACAGTATTACTGTCTCCCTCTCCCTCTAACACATTGTTGCTAGTCCCATTATATGACATTTTACCACAGCATTTTCATAGTCAGCAGACAATGGAGAGAACATTATTTCTAGGATTTAAATTTCCACAGTATTTACTTCACAATAGGTATATTTACACATCAATTGATATTTACATATATAATTTTTATATATTTTTATATTGGATTAGATTTATTATATTTATTCCATTAAATACTCATTGCTAAAAATATCCACACAATAATAAAATATTGATGCATCCACCTAAAGCAGGGTTAAATACACCCCTTATGTAAACATGAGCCAGGACTTTGGCAGCTGTGCTGTAAGAAGTTCTCCAGAAACCAGCCCACCCAGGTTTTATGACTTGACAGAATTACCCAGTATTAAACATGGTTTAGGGAACAGAATATATAGATTTTCCCTTTTCATTCACACATCTTTCATTCTGGCACTGTTCAGGATATTGACTGGCTTTCTACAGACTATCCAAGAATACATTACCTAAGATTTTTTTTTTTTCATTATGATTAATTCAACTTAAATAAAGGTACCTTCAAGAAGAGGATCTGAACAGTGAACTTAATCTTCTATCTCTACAGTTATTTTTCCCATACCAGACTGTATGCATTATATTCATGCTTGGGGGAGAAACAAAACAAAATAATCACTAAGGTAAGATCTCTATGCAAATACAGGGAAAACCTCACTGCTAGACTCCTTGGTGCATTTGCAGAAGCCATAAAAATATACAGTATAAATGCAAACTTTGAACAGCTTCAAAAACAAGAAACATTTGGTGACCACATGTCAGCGACCATTCCCTAGATTTGATTGCTATACTGTTGGTCCAAATCAAATGACTTCAATAAGTTGTCCTGGTTCTCAAGTTTTATTCTCAAGCAGACTCTACCAGGTTACTTTGCAAATCTGCTTTTTCAATCTTCTGAGTAGGTTTGAGAGGGTAGGAGCAGCGGGTGCACGCACGTATACACAAATTTGTTTTTTTCCTAGAAAAAGAAAAAAAAAATTCCAACATCCACTGCAATGCAATAATGCATGCAATTGTCAATACACAACAGCATTCAAAATAATTAGGCAATTTCACTACCCATTTAACAGTCATGACAGACAGGAGCAGCAGAGGTATCTTTAGTTGCTATCCAGATAAACTGAGCTTTCTCCTGCTAACACTGTCTATCAAAAATTACAAAAACCTTATTTTGCTGTAGAAATCCTCATGCTGAAACACCTCTCTCCATCATCACTGGGCAGTAGTAGCACCAGGAATGACTTCTGCTGCAGTGTCCCTGTGTGAGGAACAAATCCAGGATTCCAGGATCCTGATTCTGACTCTGAGACTGACACTCTCAACAACAGTCTCTGATTAAATTAGCAGCTCTCAGAAATACAATTCCATTGGAGTTATTAGAGAAAGCAATTCAGCTAAAAAGAGCTGTAATAATTTGCAACATTAATAGTTACTTGGCCAAACAGCCACTTTTCACTTCAATGGATTTGTTGAAGTTGCTCCACATGCTTTGCTGCTTCACTCCAACAATTCATTCAGGCACACGCTCACTGGCCACCCTCCTGCAGACTGGAGCTGTACATTTGACTACTTCAGGGGGAAAAAAATTCAAGCATTATTTGCCTCAAGGCACTTTAACTAAAGATTTACGGACTTTGTGGGTCAGGTTTCAAGTTGCTTTAGCAAACAATTTCAAACCATAGACATGTACCAGAAGATTAGAGTTCATTTAAAACACAGAAGAAGAATCAAAAGCTGAGACATTTTACAAGACAACAGCACACATTTTTTTCGTCTTGAACTCTTCAAGGGGCATCACTCCTAAAACAGTGAAGCATGTGTTGGGAGAGAGGGACTGTGTCTCCCCTTCATTCACGAGGGTGAACTTTGTAGTGGACTGCAGAAAGTGAGAAGCAGACTGCCCTCCCACGTCTTGAGGCAGGAAAACAGACTCGGCAGTCTGGGATATTTAATAGCTGGGGGAAGAATGCTTTGGTTTGGAGGAACAGCTTTTGGCTTGCTTAAGTTATAATATGGAACAGAACACAGTAAAACAATTTTAACCCAGCTATTTCTAGCTTTGGCAAACACAGCTCTACCTTCCATGGAATGAAAGAAAATCCTGAGCTGGAAGTGACCCACAAGGATTGAGTCCAGCTTCTGACCTTGCACAGGACAGCCCCAGGAATCACACCATGTGCCTGAGAGTATTGTCCCAGTGCTTCTTGAACTCTACCGAGCCTGGTGCGGTGACCACTTCCATGGGGAGCCTGTGCAAGTGCCCAACCACCTTTGGGTGAAGAACCTTTTCCTGATACCTAAAGCCTACTGACACAACTTCATGCTATTCTCTGGGGTCCCATCCCTGGCCACTAGGGAGAAATTACTGCCTGCTCTGCATTTCCCCTCATGAGGAAGTTGTAGACTGTGATGAGGTCTCTCCTTGGTCTTTTCATCTTTGAGAAACTATTTCCAAGTTGTGGTATTCCAGTGTTTTATTCTCAGCATGCACCATCTACCCAGCTGAGGTGCCAAGTGAAGGCTGGGCTTCATATGAGTCTGACCAGCACCAGTTGCTCCAGGCAGAGCTCAGAAGGCACCAAAAGTCTCATGTGCAAGAAGCCACCACCAGCAACCAGTGGGTGGTGGGTTCTATAGAAACGACACCTGAGAAGAGCTTGAGTTTTGCACAGAAAATGACCGTTCTCTCCCCCAAAGAAACAGACGTCCTCAACAGCCAGCTCCCCCAGTGACTCCAACTAGTCTAACCGAGACAAAAAACATCCCTTCCCAATTCACAGCACATGAAATACAAGAGGTTGGGGACTACACTTTAAGAGGTCTTCGCAATGTGAAGACTACAGACCTGCCTTGTCTGCATTATTATAAACTGTGCCTCACCATGAACCTGAATTAAAGAACAAAGTCTTTCTTTAAGTAACAAGAGATATCAGATGCATTTTTTTGTTATTATTCTTATTCAAGCTCTTGGGCTTTCTGGGTTTGGGTGGTTTGAAGGCTTGAGTTGGGAAGGCGGTGGTGGATGAGCTTGGAGTTGATTTGGTTTTGGGGTTTTTTTGTAGCAAAAGAACTAGGAACAAATATTTGAGCTCCCATGAGCCAGTGGCTGCCCTACAGCACGGAGAATTCAGCTGAGAACAGGCAGAAGAAGAAACTGACCAAGACACAGTTTTCTTTCCCTGAATGCTTCAAAAACATATGGGACGAAATTTTTTTATGGTTTTGGGGTATTTTTTACTCCTCTTGAGATTTGACAAATACAGCTGCTCATTCCCGTTACTGAAAAAGCCCTCAGCTTCGAGGTTGGAGGGGTTTTTAAGTCTCAGAGTCCACAGAGCTCTCAGTTAAAATACAGAAATATGTTAACACAGCTTTCATTAGCAAAGGGAAAGAGTAACAGTTTACACAGAGATTTTGGCTTGTTCTTTTAAATACATAGTAGCTAGTGTCTGTATGCTTTCATCTTCCTCTAATGTTAGGGAGAAGTTGGTACACAAAACCTTACCAAAACATCAGAAGTTCAAGTTCATAAATATTTGGGAATCTGCCTCATCTTCAAAACTAATTGTTTAATCATTAGGACTCACCAAGTTTCATTCTCAATCATGTATACACCACTTTGTTTCACCAAGACTCACAAAACCATGGGACATGTCTCATTACCCTAAAAATACCATTACTCTTCCATACATTAACGGAAATGCTTAGTCTTGGCTTTTTAATCCATCTGGATGTAAAGAGTAGAGAGACACAACGGTTCTTCTGAAAGTCAAACCTCATTTCATAGGGAAATAAATATTTACATTTTCCTTTAACATTATGGAATCCCTAACATCCTGTTTATCAATACCTTAAGGTTTGCAAGTTACTCGCTTTACAATGAAGTGTTTCTTCAAGGGGTAAGTTTAAACGTTACTTTAAAATGAGAACAGCTTTCACATATCAAAGGACAGCCACACAAATTAGATTGGAAAGGGGGGAAGCTGAGCATATGTTTTTTCCCCCTATGCAAACAGTGCACACTTCACACTCACATCACTTTGTTAGTGCTCCCATGTAATACTGGCAGGCAAAGACACGAACATTTTGTAGGAATGGTACAACCAGCCAGTATCATACAAAATTTAATAATAATTAAAACAAATCCCCAAACCCTTAAAACAGGATTTTCAAAGACAACATTACATCACCTTAATGAAGCTACTTAAACTAAGCTTTGCCTGTTTAAAGAAAGCAATGCAAGAAAGGCATACATGAGAGAGGAATGCTTTAATTACTTAAACTCGCAGCTAGCTCTTACAAAATTGACACATGGGGAAGCCAGGACTTCTTTAATTACCTCCATTCACAGAGGACACAAAACTGACACTTGGGGAGGTCATTTGCGATACCCTTGCCGTTGGTGCTCTTAGTTCAACATTCTCAATAGATTTTAAGCACTAGATGTCATTGTTTTACAGAGGAAACAAAGAAACTTGAACTCAGGTCTTGACGAGCTTATAAAAATGAGGGGTAAAAAGTAACAAACATCCTTTTCCTAATATTTCCTCCTTCCAAAGTTACTGTGATAGTGGTTCTGACAAAATTAAGTTTCATCTTAAATGAATAAGCACAAATCAATAAGCTTAATATGTCAAAGTACATCTAAACCAGCACTCTAAAGCTCCTCTTTAAAAGCACACCACGACTCTAAGGGAAGCTGTTCAGTTTTCCTAGCATTTCTCAGCTTCCGCGCCATCAGGCTCTCTCGCTCAGCCGATGATGCCCTGGTCATAGCCAGGTACACCCAGCAGCAAGCTCCCTCCCCACGCTGGAGCACATACCGCACCGGTGTGACTCGGGGTAACGATACAGAAACACGGATATTTACGTCAAGGGCTCTGTACAGTCAGGCAATCATGTTTAAAAATAGGAGAGAAGAAAATGAGTGTTAATTTCAGGTTGCTCTCTGTCCTGAACTCTTTCGAGACAGGAAGGAGTGTCTTTAATTCAGACTGTCTCGCAGCAAGCGCTACAGAAGTAATTTACAAGATGGCAAGAAATTATAAGTCTTAATGACAGGAGGGCAACCAAGCCAGCCTTTAATTTGGATTACGAGGAGGGGGCGGTGGCGATACTGCACAGACAAATCTCTGCAAGTTACCACGATACTTTCTAAAAATAGCAGTCTGCAGCTGCCGACAAAGCAGCAAAGTTTGGGGCCGCGTCCCTGGAGCCGCTGCCGGCCGGCGGGACAGCCCCGCGGGTGCGCGCTGCGCGCTCCCCGTGCGGGGGCCGCGGCGGGACCCCCGGGCAGGGAGCGGGGGTAACGAGGGGCTGCCGCCCAGCAGGACCGAGAGACGCCTCACCTCCACCCATCGCCGGGCTTCGGCGAACGCCGCCGGGAAGTCGCAATCCGCGTCCTCTCTCCCGTCCATGGCCAGCAGCGAGGAGAGCGAGCGGGCGGGGGGCGGCCGGCGCTCGGCGGGGCGGGGGCGCGGGAGCGGCCGCTGTCATTCAGCTGCCTCCT
>VZRM01000524.1:526300-572896 GCA_013397955.1 Grantiella picta
CCTGCCGCCCCGCCCGGCCGGGACTGCCCAGCGCGCCTCCGCCTCCCTCCGGCGGGGCCGCGGGAGCCCCGGGAGCCCTGGCCGCCTGCCTCACCTCCGCACCGGTGGGGCTTCCCCGGCCAACCTCCGGCAGCGCCGCGATCCCGGCCGAGCAGATCCACGTTCCTCTGCAGAGTTGTCCCGCTTGGGGACGAAGTTTTCGGAGTCTTTTCCACAGCTTCGGGAGACATAAAAGATCCACGCTGTGTTTCGAGGGCTTTTCGCACAAATTGACCGAAGCGGAGGTGCCCAGGCTGAGCTGGACCCACACGGCTCGGCTTCCGTGCTTCCCTCCGCAGCCCCGTTGGCCTCATTTCACAGTGGTTTAGCTCGCAGTGCCCACACTAGCGCCCATCGCTCTGTCTCATTCGTGTCCCTGTCCCCCACACACTGCAACAGACTCTTTTGCGACTTCTCTACCCCACACGCTCTCCCAGGCTCGGAGTTAAAGCCGGGTCTCAGTATGCCCTGACCCTGGGCCTGGGTGTGAGCTGTGCTGAGCTCTGCCCACTGCCATGACCACAAACGTGGGGCAGGTTGGGATCATGCTGTGCTGCAGCAGAGGGTCATCCACCCTCACCGAAGCACGGCACCAGGAGGGAGATGGTGTCCTGACTGAACACAGTGAAATCCTTCCTTCCAATACAGGGGTGGGTCAGTGCTAAGCGGGAAAGTTAAATATCAGGAAAAGGAGCCATTTTCTGTAATACTACTCCATAGCATGAAGTTGTTGCTGTGGTGAGGTGGAGCTCAGTCTCTTCTCCCAGGTAACAAACAGGACAAGGGGAAATGGCCTCAAGTTGCACCAGGGGAGGTTTAGATTGGATATCAGGAAAAACTCCTTCAATGCAAGCATGGTCAGGCATTGGCACAAGCTGCCCAGGGATGTGTTCAAAATGTGTGGATATGCTACTTGGGGACACGGTTTGGTGGTGACTATGGCAATGCTAGTTTAACAGTTGGGCTCGATGATCTGAGAGGTCTTTTCCAACTTTCACAATTGTATGATCTTTTCCTACTTGAACATTTTGTAGTATTTTTTCATTCCATGTCCTCTCTGTAAGTAAAACTGAATTGCTGCACACATCTTTTGCTTTTATAGCCCATAGCAGAACATATGTAATTTTTGAAGGACGACTGAAAAAAGATAACCTAGAATTTGTACTACACATAAATTCATTTCTCCTGAGATGTTTACTTGGGAACACATCTTATTTGGACTCTACAGGAAACCTTCTTAGAATAAGGAAGAAGAATTTTAGGAGATCAACAAACCAAGAAGCTATTACCCATCAGTTTCTGCAATATATGGAAATCAGTGTTGCTGATGTTACACATAGGAAGGAAAATGCAGTGACTCTGGCTGAAATTAGTTCCACGGGAGATGTTTGACATTTATTAAAGCTACAAATGCATAGAAGTTATTTAGTTAGCTCCTCACCATGGTATGATTTGAGACATCTATGCTATAGAGCCAGCAAGGAACAATATGATATTCAAAACTGTAATTTTGTAGGGTTTTTTTCTACCCTTTTTTCCTGCTCCAAGACAGATCAGCTACAAGACCAAATACAAATGAAGAATCTGCATTTTTCTTGGGGGAAGGCTTCTCAGGGAAGCCTGAACATCAGAACACAACCTTCTCATCTCACTATTTAACATCCATGATTACAAAGGTTAAAAATGTCTAAATAAAGCATGTATCAGCTGCTGCTGCTGGCTGACATCAGTTTGCATTACCTGAGGTTACCAAACATTTTTCTGGAGAACTACAGAAGCCTTTCTCCAGTTTTTAAGGTCTTTCGTTTTATCTAAAAATACAGTGCTTATCCCTAAGAAGAAGAAAGTAATTAAGAATTCTATAAAACCGGCTTCAAAAGAGGTAATATTTTTAAAAATTTCACATTTCTCACTTATTTCTGGTTGCTTTATTTCACTTCATGACAAATCAAATCACTTTTCTTACAAATGAAGTGTTTAATGTTTTAGATCAAGTAATTCAAGTTATTTGAGTAATCATGTAATTTGATTAAATGTTTAAGTAGACTGCATGGATCACAGTAACTTTCAAGTTGAAGTTATTCACTGAGTAAAAAAAGTTCCAACATGTAAATCTCATTCTCAAAGTGAATTTTAAATCAACTGTCACAGCTAAATTATCTATGTAATCCTCAGCAACCAAAATAGTTTATTATTCCTTTGCACTAACAATGTAAGTCACCAGAGTCCTAGATCAGAGAAAGATTACATATTCCAGATATGGACGCTAATTGTTGCTGTCAAAAGTAGCAAATGTAACATTGTTCTACTTGACAAAAATAAACCCTTTCAATGTGTGTGCTCCTAGGGTTAAATCAAGCAAAAGTTCACGTCATATTCTTTTCAAGGAGAGTTCTACAAATATTTGACACAATAATATTTTCTACCAAGGCTTCTTCCTTTAAGGAAAGACCATATTTATTTTGCAAATGTGGGCTGTTAAGTGTCTTTAATTTCCAAAACATACATTTCAATGTCAGAAAACAACTTTCTTCTTCCTTTAACTGAATCATGCAGCCATGATTGAAAAGAAAGAGCATTGTAGTGGTTATTAAATTCCTACGGTTTCTTAACAAAACACCTGTAAATAACATGGGAAAACTTGCACCAATATACTTAAAAGAGCTTGAACACTCCTGAGTGCTTAATAGCACACCAGCTCCACTCAGCTAAAATTAATGTAAGCATGGAGCATGCATCATCTCTTCACTCCTACATGCACCATTTTCATAAGATGATGTCTACAGCCAGCGCAGACTGCAGGAGCTGAAGAGGGATTTCTTGGCACCACATGCCTGTGGCCAAGCTATGCTCCTCCACACAAAATTGGCAAGGCTCTGGCAGGGCTGCACAAGTTAGAAAAATACAGTATTATTTTCCCACGGAGCTTGAACTACTAAGCAGAGATTGTACAGCTCAGGCAATGATGCAGACATTGAGCCATCACAGAGCCAGAAGCATCATGGGGTCTCCAGCGTTTATCAGCCTCTAATCAGGACCTTGCTTGACTTTACAAGTCAGCCAACTGTTCGGACCTCACTTCTTCTGTCCACGTTATACAGGTTGTGTCAAAGATATTCCAGCAGCCTGTAGATCCCTTTATTTCCTGTGCTCCTCAACATGGTCACCAAAGCCTGTGCCAAAGCGTGGTCTCACAAGCTGGTAGACTGTACATGTCAGGTGAGGTGGTATTTCTGCAGTGCAGTCTTTCACAGCTTACAGCAAGGAACCATGCAGCGAGCAAATACAGTTCTGCATAAAAACTGGTGCATTGCTCTTCCTTTGGCATCGCAAAGCAGTGTTCACTAAAATGTACCATCTTACATATTAATAAACCAGAAATTAACACTGAAAAAAAAATAGAGGGAAACCTTACCCTGCAGAACTGATTTGAAGACTATGTAGAAGATGCTAAGCAAAACCACAACACTGCCAAAATACTAAGAACTTTTATTTATAGGCTTTTACTTAGGACTCAAGACGTATTTTTCAGCATGACCACAGAAAATCCCACCCCAAATTTACTATTCTAACCTGATTATCCTTTGTCCTGAATTTGTCTAATCAGTCCTTATACTCAACGAGGAGCTCCAGTTCTGCAGGGATTTTGCAATAAACAGCTGCACAGAACCAGAGACTGTCCGTTTGTTACTTCAACACACTGAAATTTTCTGAACATTGAAGAGCATATATGATGAGACCATTTTCCTGAAGCAGACACATGATGTAGCTTGCTAAATAGCTTTGAACTGCACTTCCTCTCTTTCCTCACCCTCCTCCCTATCCTAAAAGGGCATTATCTATATTAACTATAGGTTACTTGAAATTTAATCCTCCAAGTCACCATTAGCTTAAAATACTCAATAACCCAATTCAATGGTGACAACCTTTATTTCATTTTTTCTGATATTAGCAAGAAGACAGCACAGCTGGTTTGGTTATTAAAGCCTCTGATTTTTATTTAAAAGCAAGTTTCAGGGCGTTACTAATGAGCATGGCAATATAAAGCAAGTCTTAATGATACTGCATTTTACTGGGGTGAAAAAGTAAAAGCTTCAAAAATAAAGCTCATTAGTGTCATTCTTCTCCCACAATTTTCCAACCAGCTCACTATAGAAAACAGACTGTTGTTACTGGACTTTCCAGGTGATATGTTTTAGACAGACACTCCAACTTTTTCTTTAGAGTGTAAGAGATGTTCTTAAGTGATAAGACAGACTCCCAGGCCTCTTTCTTTTCTACAGAGAAGGAAAACTCTGCCAGACTGCTTTTGGCATAACCCCATTCATTTTTCCTGCAATGACAATTGACAGAGAATGAAAGCACCCTTTGGGACACAGAGGGTTCAGTTTCCCTTGGCAGTGTGTTTGATTGGAAACAAACCTAAATTATTCCACTTCAAAGGAATGAATAAGGAATATTTTTCTGGAATGCCAAAAACATTCATATTAACCCAAACCAACCTTCACAGGAATCCTAAAGAGTTAAGACTGCTTATCCAAAAAAACCGAACCCAAACCCAAAACAAAACAAGAAAACCAAAACCAAAACCACCACAATGTTACTAATTCAGATATAGAAACTGGCCAACAGCACCTTAAGATCAGTGGACGGAGTGGGAGGGATGGCACAGGTCAATGGTATCACATAGCATTCAGTAATGCCGCCTGACAAACTTACAAGATATTCCTACAGGGGAGAAAAATATATGACCATCATTGCTGCCTTAAAATCTACACTGTTTCTGCTGTTGTTAAACAAAACTTCATTAAAACAATCATCACTTTTCTATCATTTATTTCAATTAGGTGAGGTACTTCACATAGCTTTATTCACCTGCATGTGCCCTCCACAGTCCTACCATTTGACATAGTTAGTATGCCTTTTCTGGGGAAAAATTCCATGTTGTTTTTCCACATATACAAATAGCAAACATTGGTTTAACTAAAGTTTCTTGACAATTTATTAACATTATTAGATTTGAGAAACAAAGTGAAGCTTTATTCAAAATGTAAACATTAAGATAAATTTAAAATGTTAGTGCTCATCAACAGTAAGAATAGTCCTTTTTCTGCCTTTTTTTCTTCCATATATTTATTTATAAATAATGCACTGAAAAAATGTCTTTGTCATTTGAGTCATCTGAAGAAGTTCTTATAGTATTCTTGTGCCATTATAAATAAAAGATGAAGATAGCCTCAAATTATAAGTTTTCACCCATTACCATATCACATACTCCACTCAGAATGCTACCTGTGCATGATACAAATGATAATCTTGCTCTGAAGCAGCTCATCATTATTATGAGGAAGTATCACAGACAGAAATTCCCAAAACTTATAAGGGGGTGGAAGAGAAAAAACCCACCACATAGAAATCTTGCACAAAATGCATGCCTGCATAGAAATACCCAAAGTTGCTGTAGGAACAAGCAGCAAAATATAGCAAGGACAAATGCAAAGTTTATTCCACGTATGCTACAATTAGTCAACATGTTAGGGAAGTATCAAAATTTGTACTATTAACATATGGCAACAGTTTTATTCTTACAATACGTTGCAATAGAGTAGCCTTGCTGGAAAAGGCTTTTAAGCTGCAGACAGTGCAATTGCATTAAATCTTAATTCTTCTGGGTCACGTTCCATGAATTTCTTGCAAACTTCTATTGCATCCTAGGAAAAAAAAGTACAAAAAAATACAAAATGAAAAACAATATAAATCATACTTATTACAAAAAACCAAACAAAACACAACTGAAATATGAAGACATGTTTTTCCCAAACTATGCTCAAAATGGATTTTTCCATAAAGGTTTCCTAAATAGTGTGACAAATCTACATACACTGTATTTCTGATGTGAGTTACCACTATTCAAGATTACATACAGTGCTCATATGGGCAGCCTAAAAGAGCAGAAGTTTTATGCAGGATCTTAGCAATGATGATTTTTGTGACTGAATATTACTTTGTGCAGCACATGTGTTGCTTGTCTGACTTTCTAAATGCATCTCTGAAGTTTGCCTTAACTAGTATTGCTGCATTCAGAAATTTTTTCCTTTGTTTCAAGATGAATCTAAACTGGGTGGGGTAATTGAAAGATTTTAAGTAGTTCTTTCATCTAGCTTAAGGGTGCAATCTGGAGAACACATGTTATCAGTAAAACAGGAAAAAGCCACATACAAAGTAAGGAAAGCTTTATCCAATTTCTTCCCATGTCCAAGCAAGCACAAATTGTTTGCAAACTTCACAGACATTAGTCTATGCTTCCAAACTATACAATCATTTTGGGTTTTGTTTGTTTTAGCCTCTCTGGTTTCTTCCTTTTGTAATGCCAATCCAGTCTGGATATTATAAAAGTCAGATCTATGCATTGCCTTCTCTCAACTTCAATTTCCCATCACTCTGTGGGGATGACAGTTTATCCTCCCAACTCACTGTATCCCTTTCCAATTCATTTCTCAGCTCATGGCACAAAGAAGCACCCAAAAGAAGCTGTGAAAGTGGAGAAGGACGATTATTAACATGGGTCATAAAGGAAATCAACTTCTGTCTAGTATGACACATATCAAACTATGACTAAAACAAAGGAAAGATAATGAAAAATCATAAGTTTTTAATCTGGTAACTTCTTGTTAGATGTACTGTTTGAAAGGAGCAGTGGAATAGGAAAATCTAAGCACAGAAGACAAGTCAGTCTGATCTTATGCTACCGTCAACCCTTCTGACATTTCTTATGTTAACAATACTCTGTCAACCAGAGCCACAACGGGAGTGTTCCAAAATATCTCTTTAAAAACTGAGTAAACCTAATTTTGTGTCACCATCCCACTTGCTCTATTCCTCATCCAACCATAAATAGAGCTAGACTTGTATAGGTATTTTCATTATCTATTTTATAAATTTTGTGGAAATACAGTCAGAATTTTGTATAATAGTATTTAAGAAGTTTCTCTATCCCTACCTCTAAAAAAGAATCGTCACTGGTTTCCCCATGGTTTATTGGAAATGGCTTGCGCCCATCTGTTGAAAGACAAAATAGGATTGAACAACACATTTATAAAATTATAAAAGCTTCATTTGTCCAATTAAAACTATTTGAACAGGTTTTTTGTACTTCACTTTCAAAAATGCTACCTCATTTTTCATAAAGGTCACATATGCAGCTAGTTGTTCTCTGGTCTCTCCTCCACTGCTGACTGCTTCTACCAGTATTATTATATACAGTCTGTTACTTTTAAAAAATAACGTAATCAAAACTATGAAATATTTTTTAATATTTAATTTGAGAACTTCATGGCTGTAAGTTGCTATTGTTTTAGTGCTGGTGTAGTACTTCAGTTTTTCAAGTAGAAAAGAAAAATTTCAGCTATGCTTGATGGATTTACACAGAGAGACAGGTTTATGTCTGTGGTGTTTAACAGCTGTGATCGGGGACTCCACGTCAGAACAGAGTAACAAACCCACCGATATGAAGAGCATCACTGAAAATGTTTCTGTCTTTTAAAATAAATTAGCAAACAAATCTAACAGCTCGAAGTATTATATACTTTCACAGCATTTAAAAAGGATTGCTATAGTTATTTTTTTCTCACATTTCCAATATGATACTGCTATCATTCTCAGCATTTTAAAAATAATTTCATTCATATAAATATGCTTCAGGTTACTTGCAAAGAGTTAACAGTATGAAAACCTGTGACAGGATAGCCTAAGTATTTGCTAGGCCAAAATCACTTTTGGCTCTGTCTTCCATGTAAAAGACTTTTCCCTCCCCAAAGATGCCATCAAAGTTGACAATACCTCAAAACTACGTTTTCCATGACTAAAAATAGATTTGCTGTTAGAAAACTTTTGGATTTACATGAACAAGACGTTGTTCTTTATTGTAACTACCATGACTGAAGATACAAGGCAAAACCCTCAGAAAATGCCAGGGAAACAGAACTGAATGCCCTGCACTGTTGCAAGCAAAGTTTACCTCAGTTTTGGGACTTTTTTAATGTCCATATTGGCAGAACAACATTTTAATTTAATGTGCCTATAAATAACATATTTTCTGTGGCAAAAACATCATAAACATTTAATATCCATGTGCTTTCTTAGCATTTTCTGTGTACCAAAGCCCACATGCTGCCCACACTGTCTGAAGCCTCTGAATCAATTTAAAAACTTTCTTCCATTTTCCCACTTTTAAGTTGGGGGTTTTTTGCTTCCTTCCACTGGTACAGAGAGAAGTTATTTTAAGAACAAAACAAACAGTGCTATTGGCATTCCACTGTACAGCACAGCTAAATGTCTCTTTTTTCTAATTTTTTTTTATTTTAGGGAAAATTCAAATGAGTTTTCTCTTGCATCATATCTACAGAAAGTAGGTAAACATGGTCATCATAGTATGTACTCTGCTTTTTAAGCAACATAAATTACTGGACAATGACAATATATCATGGAAATAATTGCACACAACCGAAAGAAGAGCAAGCTACCATTATGACTTGAAATTTAGTCATAAAATATTTATTTTGAATCCTACAGTACCTCCCTTTTTGATCAAGTCCACTGACAGACATACAGCATCACAAAATACAAAAATGTGTGTCTATTGATTATGACTTATCCCTGACAATACCCCTTAGATCAACTTATTATAAACATAAGCACTTCTTATATACTGCTTATGCCTCATGCTGTGATTAGTTATCACCTATTAAGGGCATTGCTTAATTACATGCTGATTTTCAAAAGATGAAAATGTTATGACCATAAAATGCTGAAAAAACTATGTTAGGATACATCAGTGACTTGCAGTTTTTAAATGCTGATTTACTTGCTGGTTTTCTGAGAAGCCTGCAGTGAAACCTAGTTGCCCAGCAACATATTCAAGACTGGAGTCATTAGAGAGTATCTGAGCAAAACTAAGTGCTACAAAATATGAAGAGGGGAGAAAAATAGCTGTATGTCAGAAAATAAAGACTACTGTTGTACAGCTAACTATTGACCATAAAAAGAAGAGGAAAAAATGACCAGACTATTACAAAGGAGTCGCAGAATATTAATACCTCTTCATATCCTGACTATATACTTTGAGTGTAAACTGTATCAAGCTACTAATAATATAGCTAACATTTCTGAAGTGGCATACAGTTAATTTGATACTTCCACAAGCAAATTCAGGAACTTAAATATAACAAATTTCCTGTGAAATTTTGAGTATTTATCCATTTTTTCTTGCTTCCTGGCTTATAAATGCCAACAGAAGTTTTGAGGCAGTCTAGTATTCTGTATCATTTTATCTTAATAGGAGGGAGTTGAGGGAAGGGGAACAAAAAAAGATAAAACAAACAACAGGAAGTAGGCTGCAGTTGTTTGACAGAAATCCCCAGATCCCTAAGATGCAGCTGAAAAGAACCTAAGCCCTACATAACATCAAGAAATCTCTCTGAAACTTTGGCAGTTAACAGCATCACTACTTGCATTTGTTTCACACAAATGGACAGAGTGGATAAAGAGTGTTCTTACCCAATTCATAGAGATGACCACCTACATTAACTAATGCAATAAAGTGAAGATCTACTTTTTCATCTATACTTGGCGCCTGCAAGACAAAAGAAGAAAAAAAGGAAATTGTGTTTACTAAAACTCTTATCATTATATGATTAATGAGCACGTATCATCATAGTATGCAAAATACTTAAGCAAAAGAAGTCATTATTGGGAAGCACATTCTGGATCTATATAGAATGGCAGAAGTCAAGTGAGGAACATTTTGGAATATAAAGAAGCTCTCGGCAATGCACGTATCAGTAAGAATCCACGCAATAAAGTATCTGGATGTATTTCTGATTAAAGCTCTACAGAAAAAACTTTATTTTTCATTACTGAATTAAAAGCAAAATCAGATCAAATACATAAACATCAAAAATAGGCATTCATATCAATAAAAAATCCTTCACTAACCTATCTCCCGTAACAAAGGGATTCAGGGCTCAACTCTGAACCTGTACTATTTTAGAACTGAAAATATTCACTTGGTCAAAATAATTTTTTCCTCATAAGCCAAGCACAGTTAAATTAACCACTTTCCTCTTCCCAGGCAGTCAAAACAAACACATCTTAGGTGGGGAGGAAAGAAAACAACCAGAGGTGCCCAGACTGAATTTCAAAGTGGCATCATACTCATCATACCCAGAAAGGACTGAAGTACAGTGAGAGCATGAAGGGACATGACATAAAAAATGGTTCCAGTTAATAAAGATCTCCCTAGCCCCGTGCTGTGTTGGCAACTATAGCAAGCAAAAGCTTTTGCAGAAGTTTTTGGGCATGCACAGCATGGTGCTTCATCAACACAAATTCTCAGCGCCCACTGAGCAGTGGTTTTTGAACTTGTGAGCCAAAAGGTCTATCGCCAGTGTTGTGTTCAATAGCAATTGATGGTGTTAATTCCTTATCAGTTTATCCAGTCTGCATTTGAACTTGGATCCACAATTTAAGACGACACTGTTTTGAGCAAGTGGGAAAAAGGACTTCAGTTTTTCTTCATTATCAAGAACACGACTTGTGTGAAAATGTATTTCATGCTGTTTTCTTTTATCTTTTAATTACTGCTAGGCTTACATGAATTTCCTAAAAGATTCCAAAAATGTAAAAACTTGCCAGAAACAGATTAGAGGGTAAAATGTGTTGTAGAACCTCGAAGTCATATAATCTTTTAATCAGAAAATTCATTAGTTTCCTTTTTGATGACAGCCATGAGAAAAGATTTTAAAAGATTATATAAATTGAAGAAATTTCGCAAACAACCAGAATAACAGAATGAAGGACAAGAAGTCACCACAAGTCCTTCAATACATCAAGAAGGCCAAAGAATGAAGCACTGTGGAGGAACTGCCAACAGCTTATAGAAATTCTATGCAGCAAGCTCAAAAATGAGAAAAAAAGAAAAATAAAACAAAAAGCCACACAATTTCCCCTCACTCATTTGAGATTTATCTCCATGACCAGTTAAAGTGTGAAAGGCACAAACACGCTGTTTCATCACTGTTTCAGACAGCCTAGAATGGAGAAAAAGCATTCTGGCCACTGAAGATGAGGCATCAATCAAAGAAATAAGATATTTACACTAGAAATTCAAGCAGTCTAAGTGGAATGGCCTTTGATAATTTTCTTTCACAGAAGGCCACATAGAGCCAGGACTTAGCAAAACCAAGCAGCCTCAAGAACTTGACTACCCCAGTTGCAAACCTCAAGCGACCACATGTTTCCATAGAACCACACAAGACAGTAGGTAACAGCCAATGGCACCTTGTTGTTACTCCTATTGATCACTTAACTTTTAAAGACATCTAAGCTGTAGTTCTACAAAAGTATGCAGGCAGGCAAAGCTGAGCATTCTTGTCAAATCCCACATTGTCAGAAAATTCCCTTCGTAGACACATGACTTCACAGCTGTTCACTTATCAAATAAACATACCAACTAACAAATCTGGGTTTAAGGAATTTCAGGGTTAGGGGAAAGACCACTGCCAGTTAGTCTCACTTTAGGAAGGAAGTGGCTTGAAAATTTAAAGCTTACATCTGATCATATTCTACCTGGGCTCAAATTGACATGAAGTGGAAGAGTACATCACTATTTCAGAGGACTTTGAGATGTTCAGGATTCAATTTTGGCCACATCTAGAATGAGATATAGTTGCCCTTTTGACAATTTGAGGTCAAATTCTAATAAACATCCTTTCTCTAGGGAAACACAATTGTCATGCTTGGAATGCTGAGTCTATATATAGAAAGAAGATGGATAAGGAAGCCATCACAAAAAAAAAAGCATGACTGACTTTTCATAAAGTCTACTTAGGACAGATTCCTATAGAATCCTGCAGAGTTTTTGTACATGACTAATCTAAATAACATTCTTTCATTGTGCTATTGCCATAACCCATGAGAAATGCTGTGTTTTTACATTTTTAATTCCCCAGCCTCAGAGAGAATGGAAGTGCCATGCTATTATTAAATTTTCTACCATATGTTCTAATGTAGGCAGTCTCCTGCCATTGAGATTTCTTTTCATCTCATCTAGATAGCAGCAAAGTTGATTTGTTGCATTTCTTGAGAATTAGGATTTCAATAATTTTTGACAGAAAAATATTTGCATAATTGTAAGCACAGAGAAACAATAGGGTCTGAATAGTCACAACGACCTAAAACTTTGCATTATAAAAATCTGTTTCTTGTAACTTAGGCAAACAAGTAACTGCATTAAACATTCCCAATGTGATAAATCTGATTCTAAATCCCTCCCTCCCCTCCTTACAAAAAAACCTCCAACACATCCCTATGTGTGCAAGCACACACTCACACACACAGACACCACATGAAATCCTCGTCAGGCCAATTTCCACTTCACTGGGCAACTCTAGAAATTCTAACACCTGAACCAGAAGATTTTAAATTTCAAAGAAATGGAAAAAAGAGGGAACGTCAACTCCAGGGAGATGTCTTTTGTGGCCTCCTTGAAAAGCTACACCTTTGGCCAAGTTTTCAAGTTTCTAATAAAGTGTTTTTGACAATGCATAGAAGAACAAGGAGCATAGCTTTAATAAGTCTGCCTGCATGTTCATCATGAGGTAGTATTGCTTAGAACAGTTACAGAGGATTTTCTCTTGATTACTCTTCTTGTCAAAGACCACAGACATCAATCAACTGTTGAGATGATCTGTTTCTCTAGACCTTTTCACTTAAAAGCAGTGTGCAAAAGGAGAAAGCACATTTGAAGGACCACATGTATGTATGAACCACAAGAAAAGAGAAAGACACAGCAGTCTAAAATAAGATGATTGTCTAATCAGAATTTGAAACTAACTTATGGGATTCAAGATTCATTTTTCAAGTCTTCTGAAGAGCTGTCATGCCAAGTGAAGAAATTGATGCCTCTCTCCCATCCAGAAAAGACAGACAGAGGAGAAAGACCAGCATCTTGAGTAGCTTACAGAAGCTTATGTTATGGTTGCAATCTTAATATAAGAAGTTTTGGCAGTTTGGGTCAGTAGATGTAATTTTTCCAATTTATCTCTTCAAAAGAAAAAACATGCTGAAAAGTAAAAACCAGAAGACTTGAAACAGATTTAAAGAGGAAAAATACAAAAAGTTCAGTGCTCAACATGATGATTCTGAGAACATAATTTCAAATGTAACTTTCTCCCAAGGAACTGAGGTAACACTCAACAATAATAATACAGAATAACTTTATGAATACCCAGTCTCACACACAAAAGAGACAGCCAAAGTTATCATGCCCTCTAATTTTGGATACCACATTAAAAGCACTTAAATATAAGAGTCCCAATTTTTCAAAGGATTTAACTGTCTTCTGTGCCAACCTGGACAATCAAATTGAATAATAAACAAGTGCTGACCTTTGTGAGAAATCAACTTTAATTGACTTGTGTCAGGTCAATACCCATTAGTTCATGCTATTGAAACAGAACCTCTACACTTCTTCCTCTATTTTCTTCACAAGCAGATTTCAAATCAGTAATTAAAATGGCACTTTCCAAAGTTTTTACAGTATAAATGATAACCGTTCCTACTCCTTCTTGTAATGAGAAATTCCTTTAGTTTCACCTTTCACCACTGCAAGCTTCCCTCTCCTCAGGAACTAAACCAGTCTTCTTTGTAGTTGTTGCACTAACCTTCAGAAACTCAACGGCACAGGACGTACCAATGTTTGCCCAATCATATCAGCCTGTCTAATAATGTATATTTCATCACCTGCACAATTTATCTTGCAATGCAATTAGATCATTATCCCCATCCATTACCCCCTAAAAGTTGGTATTCAATTTTCATGCATTTGAAATCCTTTGATTTTCAAATGTTGCAAAGTCAAAACAAAACCATTCATCAAATTCAATGTGCAACTGGTTTCTTTTCCCCAAAACTGCATTTCTAGGACAAACTTAAAACTGAGCAAAAAAAAAAAATAGTCTTATTTTCATGGATCTACTGAATAAGCCCCACCACACCCTGCTTTAAATTTATTTATGAAAGACCACATTATAAAAGCAGATTCAATGTTACATGACAGTTTTCAGGCAACTTCTTCCAACTATATCTTGTATTTTTATTATTCCCTTACACTTGCTTTTGAAAGGAAGAAGCAAAGCAAGAAGCCTCACAAACCAGTTTAATAGAATGCTTTGCAATACAGGTAGTGACTGGGAAAGGAAAAAACCACCACTTGCTAAATTAGGAAACTGGCATCAGGAATCTGTCAGGTTGTGGAAGAATAGTACTGAAGACTGATAGGGAAAAGACAATTTTGCAGAACCTTCAGGAACAAAAAATTTTAGTTACATCCAATTGAAAGATAACGACAAGAGTAACTGCTGTTTTAAGGTAAGAAGAAACCTTAGAAGTTTAACTGTACAAATTCGCTCACAAGGAGTTACAAGAAGCCAAAGAAAAACATATCCAAAAAAGTTTACACAATAAAACACTAGGTATGGTTTAGATTCAATAAATTCTGAAGTAAAAGGGGAAAAAGTCATGCAATCACTGTTGAGTAGATCAGACATCCATAACTTCCATCATGCAGTATTGGATGTGCTTGGGCAAATACACTATGTAGGAGTGTGAAATGCATTTGGGTCTTGGTTAAAGTACTGCAAATAAAACAAAGACCACTGGAACGATCACAAGTTTTTAGCAAGATTATTTCTGGCTCATCCTCACAAAGCAGTGACATCTCTACTGATATCCAATATACTGCAGTGAGTTTACAGTACTTGAAATGCTCTGGAGTTTCACAGATGAACATACACAGCTTAATTTAGCTCAAGATATCCCTTGCCCAGAATAATGAAAAAGACTTTCTACAAGAAAGGTCCTGAGGGACAGTCTTGAGTGCTGGCACAAAAAAACGGACAAGAAGTTTCTTTGCCAAGAATTGCCTTATGTATTTTTCTACTCTGCTGCCATGGTAGACAAGCTGTCTCAAGCTTATTACCTCTACATCTCCAACAATAGCTGGAATATGTAAGGTGAGGTACAATTTCAAGCTGCAGGAAAATAGCATCTGATTTTGAATGGGAGAATGTCAAGCAAGAAAGTGGAATTCAGAGATAAGCTTTATCAAGGATCAGAGTATCTGGATACAGTGTTTATACTAATCTCCTTTTAAATGCATAAGTAAGAGGGATTATTCAGCAGTATGCTGCTCTAAATAGGTATTTCTTGTTTTATTTCTTTAAAGGACTGGAATTTTGATCTAGAAAGTCAATGGGAAAAAGCAAAGAGCATATTTTCAAATTTGAGACATTTGTAGGAAAGATTAATAGAATTAAGAGATATTTTTGATATATATATATATAAAAAGAAAACCAGTGAAACCTTTTAGGCAGCAAAACCTAAGGCAAGCAGAGACATTAAAAGAACAGATGAGCTGGAAGAGAAAATGACAAGGATTGCAGAAAAGTCAGCATTACTAAAGAAGCATGCTGCTAGCTTAAAAATTTGCCACATCTACTGCAATTTATCAGATTTGTACAGAACATTTCAGAACAGTATTTTCAACTTTTTTTCCCTTCTGTTGTATGTTCTGAACTCTGGAAACCTACCCTAAAAGGGTGTTTTGGGACTGTCTGAGATGGGTTCATTTCCCCACAGCAGCCCTCACAGTGCTGTGCTTTGCATTGGTAGCTGGAAGGGTGCTGATGACACCCCAGTGCTTTGGCTGCTGCTGAGCAGCGGCAGCACAGCATCAGTGCCCTCTCTGCAACTCCCTGCCAGCAGTAAGATGGGGGTGAGCAAGATCTCGAGAGGGGACACAGCCAGGACAGCCAACTCAAATTGACCAAAGGGATATTCTCTACCATATGAGGTCTACTCAGCAATAAAAGCTAAAAGAAAGGAGGAGGAAGAGTGGGGAGGCATTAGTTATTGTGACATTTGTCTTCCTGGCCAATCACTACACATACCGAAGACTTGCTTCCCAAGAAGCGTCCGGACATCCCCTGCTGATGGGAAGTAGAGAAGAAATCTTTTGTTTTCCCCTGCTTTCATGTGAAGCTTTTGCTTTACTGAACATCTTGACACATGAATTTTTTTCTCTTATTTTTTCCCTACCCTGGCCTGCAAAAGAGGGAAGTGACAGAGCAGCTTGGTGGGCATCTGTAGTTCAGCCAAGGTACACCACCACTGAAAGTTTTCAACTAGGAAAAGTGCTTTTATTTAAGGAGCCTCCCAGCATCAAAACTTCTGCTCTAAACTTTGAAATTATCTTTTTTCTGTGAATGTTGTATTAGTAGAAATGTACTTAGGACTACCGAAAGTTCAACTCTATTTTAAACCAAATATACAGGATGTTCCCCCTGCTTAAATTCAAGAGCATAGATGTCTTAATAAAAGCAATCCTAAAATGCTCATACATTTCTCATACATTGGCTTTATGCAACACTGAGCAGTTCAGCCTCTTTGTACACATAGCAGAATGATCAGAGCTGTGCTAATACTGCTTGTTGACAGGACATGAAATACTACCTTGTCATTCAAATTTTACTTAGCCAACTGAGACAACTTTAATGCCAAAAATGCTGTCTGGTTTATTGCATATTAAACTAATTTACAAATAGGTTGTGTGTTCTTAGTTTTCCTGTAAGGCATGTTACACAAAAATGTAAAGATGAGAATAACATTTCGTTAACAACACATATCAGACTAATACAAAAATAAATCTTTGTATACAGGCCTTGCAATTTTAATCTGTCAGATGAAGGAAGGACATCAGGGAAGTTAAGGTACAATATTTTAAAACTGTTTAGTTGCAAGCTTCTGTTTTGCTAAATATAGTTATATTGAAAGCTAAACTAATTTTCTGAACATTTTTAAAGCAAGTGCTCACTACTAGTGGATAAGGACTTGTTTTTAGACATTTGCTGAAGTTAATAAAACTCTCAACTTGGTTTTCTGCTATAATGACAACAGGTTATGCTGTAATGTCCATCCTTGGATAAGTCATCATTTATTTACTGTCGAAGTAAACTCATGTTCCATTAATGCTTTTGTTCTGGTCAGGCACACTCAAGCTCAAGTCCTCTTCAATAACTCTTTCCTTAACAACAAGCTTATAAAAGTCAAATTAAAACAAGATCCCAGTTTCAAATTACAGAAATATGACAGAATTTTCCATGGGTTGGTAAACAATAAAATCCCCAGGTAAAATGTGAGATGTTTGTCAATGTCAGTGAAACAAATGAGGGGTAAGAAGCATGAGTTGGGAAGAATTTAAGTCTGTGCTTAATTCCATGCCTCCTCAAATCCCAAAATATTTAACTAGCTCCAAATGGTAACATCAAGAATGTTCCATAGTTCTGAATACTACATGAGAGCTAGATACGTAATAAAAGCAATTACTATTCACATGAAGAGAAAGGAGTCTGGAAAAAGGTCTCATCTTGAGATATTTATCAGGATAAAAATACAAAAGCTATAAAGAAGTGGAAGCATTTGACACTAATTTTTAATAGCAATAAAACATTAAGGATTTCCACATGTGAAAAGACATCTGAACAAAAAAGAAAATTATTTGGACCACAGTCAGAGTAGTTATTTCACCTCAGTAAAAAACCCACAAATCTCAAAGAAGAATTTCCAGGAACACAGGTAAAATGTCATAAGTATCAAAGAATGGTAAAAACAAAATCAATGTCCCAGTTTTGCATTTAAGACCATTCACTTCTACATATCAAGATTTTTTTTTTATTCATGTATGCACTAAAGTATGGTCAATCCTTAAAAGCAGAATGAAATACCATTAAAGGACTCTTTCTGTTCAGCGTTTCTGCTGGTGGCCATCAGACCACTTAGAAATATTGTCTATTCTGTACATGTAATTTTTTTTCCAGATTTTCAAGATACATTTGTGGTCTGTTGAGTGAAGGAGGAAAAACGTTCAAGTATTTGATGACAAGCTTTTCTTACTGGAATATCTTCACTTTCAACTAGAATGTTTGCCTACAAACTAGATAGAGAAACAAGATGTCAAGTGAGAAAGTAACCAGCCCCTCGGGATTACAGGAAACATTTTATCTTTACTGAAATCGCCAGGGACAATTACCCAAGAGTTAATGAAGGAAAAGGAGACTAGGTTTAGGATATGAGAACTTAAACCAGGTCTCAAATGCAGAAGAAATAATACCATGAGGCAAAAAATTAGAAGCCCCTTGGTTTAGCAGATCCAAATGAAAGATCATGAAGATGAGGTGAAAAGAAGAGGCTGGATGTGGAGCCTATGCCAAAAAAAAAGGACCACTTGATGAAAAGCAAACTTCCTCTATGCTTTGAAAATGATTTGGCATATGTATGGAATCAAAAATACCTCGACAGCAAAGCATGGAATGATGCACTTTTGCTGTCTGACATGGTGGAAAGGGAAAAAATGAACAAGGAAGACAGAAATCCTAAGAAGGGTTGAGAAAGGACCCCAACAAATCATGATGCTTTGAAGACTGAAGTTACATGGCAGAAGGCCAGTGGTGTCAGAGTAAGAAAAGACTGAAGATGGACTACACTTACAACAGAATGAAGCCCGACAGACGGAAGGCGTATCAAGGGCCGCCACCGACGCAGACGGACTGACGGACTGGGAGCCTTTGCAGGACCTACATGATTACGTTTGGCCCAGGAGAGAGATGCAGAGTGACACAATGGTGAGGCCTTCGTTCTGCTGTGGCTAACCTGAGGCTGCGATGAGCATGGTGGTGAAGACAGCGAGGACGATGACGACTACATAAACATTAAAAAAGAACATACTTAGCCCACTTAAACTTGAAATGGCATCCCTAAAAAGGCAACTGCAAAAGTGTCCACTACTGAGTATACGGTCCTTTAACTGCTCAAATCATACATACAATAAATAAGAATGTGTTGAATTTGAAGAAGACAAAAGAACACTGTGAATAAGCAAAGACATTGTCTAAATCTGAAGTTTATAGTCAGATAAGCTAGAGGTTATTCACACCCAGGGAACGTCACAATATGAACACAAATTAACTGACTCATTCAAGAGACAGAGTGTTGGAAAGTGAGGAAGGAGGGGATTTAAGCATCATTTAATGGAAGGAATAGTTAAGAACAGAGAATGAATCAGTTTTGTCTACAGCTACAAAAGCTGTGAGCAACAGTTCTTTGGCAATTTGGGAAAGCTATATTGTGCTACTCTGAGATTTAAAATGAATCAAGTAACTATGGTAACAGAACCCAGAGTTTCTTTACTGTTCCATGTCTAACATAAAAGGAAAGCAAAGGAAAAGGGAAGCTTACCGTGGTGTGGTATGCAACTTCCTAAGTTTTTCACCTATTCTTCTAAAATAGCAGGCCAGTGGCAGTACTGCCATTAACACTCAGGATCCCTTTAGTATCCGTGGAAGCAGTAGGACTATGTTAAACCATTCAAATTGTTACTATTAGAAGAAAGACCATAGAAGTATTAAAAATGACTCTCAGCTCCAACTGACAAAGTTATAGTAAATATATTAAGACCAGAAAGGACCATTGTGATGATTTAGTTTTGATCTTCTGTCCCACACAGGCCATAGGACCAAAGAAGTTCAAATTTTGTTTGCATCAGAGCATACTCACAAAACAAAAACAAACATTCAAGCTTAACAATTTTTTTACAACTGAAAACAATCAGAACAAATATAAAAAAATCAACCAATCCTGTCTTTAGCTACAGAGACAATCAGTAACACATTCATACAGTTTACTAAAATTCATAGTAAGTGAAAATGCAACCTTTTTTGTCCTGTTCAATGATCATATAACATGGATAACATTATTCATCTGGCCATGATCCCAATCCAGAAGCTCATCTTCAGCATATCATCCACTATTATTTTCCCCTCTTATAATATATAAAAATTCCCAGCGTCATCTTCAGCCTTTCAGAGAACCCCTCACCTTCTGTCAAGAAATAAAGTTAATCTTTTGTGCTAATTACACAGCTTTTATTTGGCCTCAGAAAACACTCCTTTGTTTGAAGCTAATCTAAAGGGCAATCCAGATTGTCTTGTGTTGATGTTTTGTGCTTTACTATCTCTTGATCTTTTTCCACTGCCTGTAGGTTTTGGGTTGTATTTTAATCACATAATCATGGAATGGTTTGGGTCGGAAAGGCCCACCTTACAGATCATCTACTTACAACCCCCACCATGGGCAGGGACACCTTCCATTACACCAGGTTGCTCAAAGTCCCATCCAGCTTGGCTTTCCAGGGATGAGTCACTTCCAGGGATGAGTCATTCGTAACTTCTCTGGGCAACTTTCTCCATTGCCTCACACCCCTCACAGTAAGGAATTTCTTCCTAATGTCTAATCTAAATCTACTTTCATTCAGTTTGGAGCCATTCCCTTTTGTCCTGTCACTACATGCCCTTGCATAGTCTCTCTCCAGCTCTCTTGCAGGCTCCCTTCAGGTACATGGAAGGTTGTGATCAGGTGACCCTGTTATTGTCTTCCATCCAGTGGCAGACTGTTTAACAGCACAAGTCTGAGAACCAATCCCTGCAGAGACCCACTGGCAAACATAGTAACCCAACACTGACAACCCATCTATCTGCACTGAGACCTGCCAGGTTAGGGCAGGCAGAATGGAAACTGCATTTCCTTAAGGTATGTCCCAAATTATGCATTCAATTGAATGACTCCAGTAGGGGCTGTAAAAACTGAGAATTAGATAGCTTATCTCAAAAAAAAAATATTTCACTCTTATTAGTCAATATATAAGTGTCAGTCAAAACTGTTTACTTTCTTTGTATTATTTGTTATTTTTGAAGCATCTAATCTTACTTCTCTTTTTTTTTTCTTTTTCCAATCAAGAGTGGGATAATGAATTGGTTCTTTCTGCTCCCATATTGCTGACCTTAAGGAACAAAGCCAGGGTTAGGAATTCTGCACAAAGAGCAAGCATCAAGTACAGTAGAAACTACAGAGCTCAAAGACAAACATGGAATGTTACCAGGTGTCATAACCCGTGCAGAGAACACAGTTTTCCACCGGTTTATCACAGTTTGGTTTTTTTCTTTAATTTCAAGCATTCCCTACATCTCAGCAGCTCCTCATAAAGGAGGACAAAACCAGAAAGCCTCAAGTCCAAAAAATGGAACTACATGAATAAAAAGGAATTGAGAAATTACAATACTTTTATACTTCTACAAGACAGACAGGCTTACAAGAGTTTAATGGCTATTACAGTTTATGTGTACTACTGACTGGTTTTTTTTTTTCATATTCTTCATTTGAAGAACTGATCTAAAATGAGACTTTTAACATTTAGATAACATATCAGCTGGCTCTAAAAATGATCTATTCTCAGCTTGCTTAAGAAAATTTCAAAGATGACTGATTAAAGACTGCCTCTAGAATTCCTCATAGTCCACAGAGTTCCCTATGGAAGGAGGAACCTGTAAGATTAGAACCTGCTGTCAGGCAAAAATTTAAGAGCTGACTAGACAGTTGATGATAAAAGGCAAGAGACACTACAGTATGTTTTAAAATTTTGTAAGCTGCTGCCATCATAATAGACAGGATTGATAAATCTTCAAAGAATCTGCATTATAGTACTTGTTTACTGAGAAATAGTTGAAAAAAATGAAACAAAAAGCCTTGCTGATAGCATGAATTTACTCTGATGCATTCCACTGACTGGAAGCTGTTAAACTATATCCTTTTGCTCTGAAAAAAATCCTTTTTTTTAGGGTAACTGTGTAATTACTATGAAACCATTTATAAGATTTTGAACAATACCAAATTTAAGAATTGTTTAACAGCACAGGGATGACCACAATATTGAAATTTTTTTAGATAGCCTTTTTTTAGTTTAGTTACCATTTTTACCGCAATTCTATGCTTTTACCATTCTTTTTTATTGCACTTATTTGTTTTCTGTCCAATATTGCTGAAATCATGAGAATATATTAAAAATACCCCTTGCCTGACTGTGACGAGACCAAAAAATACTTTAGCTTTTCAAAACTGAATTTAACCATAGAATGCAGTTTAGGGCAACTAATATTTTAATATTTCTAGTCAGTATTTGTCCTGATTTTAAATTCCATTAATTGAATATTTTTATTCTTTATTTCCTGTACTAGTGGGTCCTGTACTAGTGAGAGAATGAGAAACTTCCTCTCCACTGAAAATATACTTTTGCATCTCTAAGAGTGGAATTTCAGCAGGCAGTACATAGGAATTCTAGAAAAGCAAACTTAATACTTGATTATGGCTAATTAACAAGGCTGTAATAGCCAGAAAATTCTATGCATTGTTTTGATAATAAGCACAAATTAGGCTATGTGAACTGTAGTTGTTTTCAAAAGAATATTTAAAAAATTGAATTAGAATTACATGTCAATATCACTATGAAATTAATGTTAAATACACATCTCCAAATAAAGAATACAGTCATACATTTCACATTTAATTTAAAATATGGACAAATACTAACTTGAGACACTCTATTTAAACAAAAGTTATTAACAGCTAGAAACTGCAGAAAAGAGAGAATTAGTCTAACTTCTCAAGAAGAAAAGATCACAGGAGCATATTCCTGTGCTGAAAACTGTAACAGGCCAAGTATCTGAAGTGGTAAAACAAAAGCCCTGAAATAGAATTAAATGTTATTGTCATATAAACCAGTAAGCACATCAAGTTTATTGTCTGAAATGCAAAAAAATACATTATAAAGAAGTTAAAAGCTTCATGGAGTAGGTCCAAAAAATGTTCAGGCAATTACCATCTGCCCCAAACCAAAACTCACTCCTTCATATAGCTGTTCCTAAAATCTAAGATCTAAAAAGAATCACATATAAAGTTTGCCAGGCACCAAGACCTGTGCTTTTGCACATACCTGAAAGTGCCTAAGTTTGATAGTGCCAAGGAGCTCATGGCTTAGCTCACACCCAAATCTGTCAGATTCTAGAAACATGGATCTGTTTGCTCATCTTGTTTGGGGAACCCAATCCAGTCAAAATATTTCAGTCCACGTGAAATGCACTGATGACCTGACAGGACAAAGCAGCATCTGGTATTGCATGACCATTTCGAAGAAGAAATATATATTATATATATAAACATACTATTTATAAATATTAGCGATTAACTTGCTAGTGGCTACAGAAATTCACCTGTCTGGAAACTCAGGTTCAGGGCATCCTTGCAGTGGAAAGTTCAAGCCCATGCTGCCTTCCTCTTATGAAGCTTCCCTGCCTATCAGCTCACAACCTGTGCTGGGAAAGGGGCTTTTCTTCTTTCCTCCATGTCAAGGTTGTGTCACTGTTGTAGAAAGAAATGCCAGCTGCACTGGGACAGAGACAAAATGAGCTTTAACTGCATACCAACATCTCTGGAAACTTGGGAAACAGAAGGAGATGGCATATTTTCAGTCCTGGTCATTGTTTCACATGCACAACCCTGGGAGCAGAGGCCCTGGCACATGTTCTGCATCTGCTCAGTTACATTGTTCTCTAAGTGTGCAGGGACTCCTCCCAACATGCTGTTCATTATAGTTCCCATACTCTTGGAATAATCCTTGGAGAAGAGATGGGAAAAGGTTGAGGCAAAAATAAAATGTAAAACTTTTCCAGCCAAATGGGCAATATAAGGGTTATCACAGCCTTAAGATTATTCTCAGAGAGGGTGTACTTAGTATCTATCAATCACTTTTCCCCACCACCTTTTAAAGCTTTGTTTTTCTTAAATAATTGCTTATTATGGAATTAAACAGAGTATTTTAAAGGATCTGTATTACATTTAAAACTAAGTGTTCTTCTTACTTAGAAGTTATTATCATTAGTGGTGTTTATACATGGAAATTAAATCTATGTTATCACACTGTCTGAAAACATCTTCTTCCTCCTCTTTCCTTCACAAATTTTAAATCTCTCAACAGCATTTCAAGCCTGTTTTAGTGGTGGTGGTGAAATCTTGAGAGACATTAAGTTCCTTCAAGTTTTTATAAAAAGATAAGCCGCCAGACAGAGAAGAGGAGTCTGACAAAAGAAGAATTCTACAGAGGCAGAAGATGTTTCATCAGCTCATCTCCAACAACACCCCCCAGAATTCACATGAGCTAGAGAAATTGTGTGTTATTTCAACTGCATGAAAAGCCTTGGCTCTAACTAGAAATTCCTTACATGCAACAAAACCCTGACCAACATGCAAATTCTAAAGAAGTTAAGATTCATAAACTCCAGTCCTTACAGATCTACTTGTTTTGTCAACGCTACAATTATCAACATTAATATGTATTGAGACGGAGACTACAGATCAAATTGGGCTACATCTTCTAGCTGATCAACGTTTGCACCAGTAAGTTTAGTTAGTCCTTCTGCAGCTGGTAAAAAGAAAACATTTACAGTATTCTCCATGTAAGTTTAATCCATGATTAAGAATGGACAATATCCCACGAGTATTACTTTGCTAGACATAAGGGTAAAGACGAGAAAAATGATGAGATCAGAGCAACCCCAAAAAATCTTTCCAAAATTAGTGATAATTTATCTCTCTCTGAAGACTTAAAATTAAGTTCTATGGTCTATGTTAGGCAAAAGTCAAGCTAGATTATCACAATGGCGACTTCTGTGATCAAAAATTAGTGAAATCACAAAAAAAAAGGAAAATTTCAAACGTTAGGGAGCTCTGTGAAAGATAAATTAACCAGATTGTTTTTCCAAGTAGTTTTTCCTTCACAAGATTTTTTTCTGAAATAAATTGAACAGCATTATTTCACACCAAGTACTGTATCTTTAGAGTGCTTCCTTGAGCAAAGTCAGTTGATCTAACATGAATTCTCTGAGTAGTTTTAGCCCACTGTCTAGCTTCAGCCATATTGGTAAAATGTTGGAAGTCTTAAGAATAGTGAATCTGTAAAATTTTTTTCCTTCCAAATTAGTGATTTGATAAAGAAAAAAAACCAAAACCAACCAACCAACCAACCAAAAACCCAAAAAACCAAGCAACCAAGCAACCAAACAAAAAAAAACAAAAGCAAAACAACCCCCCCCTGCCCCCACCAAATACTTTTCTGACTAAGGGCAAGAGGTTGAGTGTGAACTCAACTATCACCTGTCACCCATGGCTATATCCTGCTGCTTGCTGTCTCTTACGCAGATAGCGCAAGAGCAGCACAGGAAGCATTATGGATTGCAGAGAAGAAAAAAAAAAAAACAAAAAACAAAAAAAAGAAACCAAAACAAACTTATGGCAGTTGATTGGTAGAGATGTTGGACGCAAAACTGCAGAAAACATTTTGTTACTTTCACTTGTACTTGTGTTACTTATTTCTTAAAGACTTGTTATTAAAAGTCATGGATTGCTTTATGGGTGCGAATATCCTCTATAGTTATGTATCATCCTAGGAATCAGAATTCCTTCATAGAGATTTTATGGTTAAGCATAAGATCCAGAATAAAGATTCTACTGTATTAGTACCTTATTAGTAATTTGCTCAGTATAGAAATCAGATTAATATGTCTCAAACACTGACACGTTAGAAAACATGTTAATGCTATGAGTCACAGACTAAGCAAGCACAATTTCCAAAACATTTCACATGATTGTAGTAAGCTCATTTTTACACTTTTACTGTGTAGACTGTAAAAGAGAAAAAGCCATAGCTAACATTTTTAGGCAACTTCACCGCCTTTACAAGAGAGATTACATGCTTGTTCTGTAATGCTAAGCTAAACAAAAATCCTGTATGAAACAGTTATATAATTGATTTTATATTCTCTCAAGATGCAAATGTTTCTTTGGAAGACTATGGATTATTCAGAAAAAACATCAAGGAATATGGGTGTTTTAAGAAAAAAACCCCACCATATGCTCTTAGCAGGAGCAAAAGGGAAGCTCTTTATTCACTAACAATAAATTGTAATGCCCCAGGGAACCAGAGATCTTTGAAAGTTCAAGTTTTATAGCAGTTGGGAACAGAGTGCATTGATTCTACTTAGTTCTTGCCAATGTTAACGACTGTTACTGTGATCAAAGTCTAACTTCATGCATTCCAAGCAAGATTATAGTTCTCCAGGCACACGAAACAAGTTTACAGACTACAGTCTGCAGTTGTGTTTTGAGTTAAGCAAGAAATCAAGCTGTGGTAGTGTTTTTAATGGCTGCCAACTTCAATCCATGTTAAAAATATTCCTGATCATACTCATGAACAAAAAGTGTATCTAAGTAAACGCATTGACACGCACCAGTAATTCAGCTTTTTGCGAACATCTGAGACGTGCTCTCATTTGTGATTTTTGACTCTCTCAGTATAAACACCAGTTTTGATTTTCAAAGGCTGATTTTTTAATCAATGTTTTTGATAAAGATCTAATGAGTTGCAAGAATGTTGTTTCCATTTGAGCAGCAGCTCAGATGCAGCACCTCAGTCCATTGAGTTCTGAGCCTCATTTCACTCAACATACAGTTCCAGTAGCTAAAGCTGTCCATTGGTAAATAGATGTACAAAGTGTACTAAAATAAGCCAAAGAGGAGGAGTTACAGAACAAAGGCAGTATTTTCTGTGCCCTCCCTTAATGTTTTATACTGCAGCTCTGTTTTCTTCTATCTTCCTCTTCTTAACAACTAATCTTAAACACTGTAGGTTAAACTTTGTTTAACTGGACATTCTGATCAGCCTCAAAGGAAGAGGAAAGAAAATACATGAATGTGAAAACTCCTAATTTTCTCCTAAGAGTTTAGGTCATAAACAAAATCAAAAACTCTTATTACTCTCCAGCCAATATCCAACACAGGTCTTACTACTCTGTAACCAATATCCAGCACAGGTATTTCAAGTGGCCATATCACTTGTGTTTATTTGTTTGATTGAAACATCATTTTGAGCCATGCAGTAGTAACATTTAAAAAAGTAAACTTCCCCAAGACCACAAATCACATTCTGCTAAGCAGTAATGCATAAACCTTGCTAAAACTCCCCTGTCCAAAATAACTTTTACCTTCATCACAAAAGTGGTTCCAGGTGCCACAAGTACGACATGACATAATAGGAAGTTCACTCTATCACTTGTACTTTACATCAAAAAGTGATGGAAAGTCATTGGCAGCAGTCAGTGATACCTTGATGTTGCACAAACAGCCTGCCAAACACTTAACAGCATGATTATCCGAGCATTTGCTGCCAACAGAAGCAAAAGCTGATCTAAGTCTAGTCTGTTAAACTTTCTCTCTCTTCCCAGGAGTGTGCCTGTAACCCCTCTGTGCCAGCATTAGCTCCGAGAGGGCTACAGGACCAGTTATTCCAGGAAGTTGTTTAGGAAGCCCATGGAAGATACTGTTGGAAACCTGACAATCCAGAATGATTTTAACAGCCACAGATACGCACAGCTGGCTAAAATTCAGATACTATTACCAAAATCGCACTTGAACAGGAGTTAAGCATGTCAAAGCCTTGACAAATGCAGAAATTGAATACGAATTATTCTCTGGATCCAATTTCTTGACTAAAGGCCAATTATTCTTTTAAAAATAACTTTCTGTGGTAGAGCTTGCCATTTTCCTTACTGTAGAACTGAGCTGTAATGAAGCACAGTTGCAAAAGTAGTGGATATAGATGTCAGTAATATGAGAGCAGAACAAAAGTATTTTCTACTCATATTATTATATTCACATATTAAAAAGGTCATTTATTTCAAGAATCAGTAAAGATAATACTTTATATCTGGAATTAACTTCCCTCAAGCTATTGCAGCATATAATTGTTTAACTGAGCTAAACAATTTCTATTGGTTTATTTCTATACAAAGCGTGCCTTTGCATTTTCCTCCTCTCCTACTCTTCCAGGCAACTACGGAGTAACTTTATATAATTAATGCAAATGAGGAGGTAGGACACAAAATAAGTTTCTTCTTCAACTCCAAAAGGGCTATTTACTCTGCAAAAGACTCTAGACCTGGAAGTCTCTCTCATTTAATAACGTTTTCCTGTTTTCAAAAAATGTTCCCCTCAGATTTTCTATCTGTTACTTGCAAATAGTTACTACAATTACATTGAAAGAAAGGAATGCAAGATAGCAATACAAAAAATATGAGACATGAAGCTAACCCTGATAACTGCTATAAATTGCTACTTTTCCTCTCTCAGATACTGCCATTACTTAGTCATTACTCATCACTGTTGATTAGACAGCTAATGCAGATCCACAAACTGTCACTTCAATATTTTTGAAGGGCTGTGCTTTTTCAAGGGGAAAGGGTGGTTTTGTTTTTTCATAAGAGAGTATCAAACATGTTAAGATGTTTGGCAGTACAGGGTTTCAAAGCTTACGAACTGCTGAAGGAGGCATCAGAAGAACAAGAAGGAAAACAAAATCCAAATCCGAAACGAAAGGGAAAACTCAAACATTGCTCAGTGCAAAGCAATAAATTAAGGACCAGCTTAAAAGTGTGTACAGTTCTGCAAAGAAACAGGTTATATTTTCCAGATCTTAAGACATTCTAGATATTATAAACAGAAATGTATACTCAGCAGAAGACTCATGGAAGAATAAAGAGGATCTTTAGTATCTGGCACCTCTTCTAGTCTCAACAGTATCTGCAGTTCAGGAACTACCACACAGAAAAGAGTACTCTGGATCTATGATGCTTTAAGGTAAAGACCTTGATTCTTTTTTTTGGCAGCTTTGGGTATGAAATACCTGTCACTTGAGAAAGTGTAAACTTCAGCATCATAAACTTCAACAGAAGGATTGTTACAGGAATCTTACATTAATTGCCTCATTATAGTACTTGAACATGTGATCAGAATCAAACCACCCTTGAAGCCAACATGACACTTCTTCTGTGGAACCATTCCCAGATCTTATTGCTTGCTACCCAAGTACTTTAAACAGACCTACATTTTTTACACAGAAGTACCCATAAAAAGTACCCATAAGACTGCTTTAGCTATTGATCTGCTCTACTGTAGCAATAAAGTGAGACATAGAGCCAAAGAATTCAGGAGTATTGACAGAACCTGGTCCAAAACCTGGCCTGAAGAATTAAGTGCAAATTTACAATCCTTTTAATTTGCAAACTTGAAATGAAGTATCAAAATGAAAACTGCTTAACAGTTCTTAAAAGTTTAATCTCCTTGAAAGAAAAGAAAAACCTCTTATGTTTAAGAAAAGTAATTTAATAAAAATTCAGTAAACATCATTAAAAATCTAAAAAATATAATACATAAAAAACCTCCCCAAAGTACTTAGTTTAAATCCTGTCTGTAGATGGCCTGTAAATGTTTTAGATGCAACACCAAAAGTTAGACAAAATGGCTGGATACAGCCTTGTTTTTTCTTTTTTTTTTTTTTTTTACCTAAAAAAATTAATCACAGCTATCAAACTTGGGAAGCCTGTTAAAGCACCCGTCAAGGAAGAACATTCTATAACTTTCAGCTTCAATCCATTTGCTTAGCAATTAATGCTCATCCAAATAGATCCCACAGTAATGATACATCCCAGAAGGAAACTTATCACTGTAACTCTTCCAGCAGACCTACAATCTAGAAGTCCACTACAAGTAATATCTTGCCAAATATGGACTTTTTCTCCCCCAAGAGAACTCTTCTTCAAAACATACGGAATTTAGAAGAAATAAAACCTGATTACAGACTATGCTAAAACAGAAACAAGTACTACCCACCAGACAAGATAATAGAATACAGACACTAGAAAGGTAGCACCACTTTATTGTATAACTTCTAATTTTTATTTCTAGCTAGACTTGCTTTATTTTGAGGTTTGAGCTACTCACATACATGAAGCAGAAAAAAAAGCAGAAAAGCCATTAGCATATTATAAAAACTAAGAAGTCACTAAGATTATAAAAAAAGTCTGTGAAGACTTAGGAAGACTGTCAGGAGCAATCCACAAATAAAGGCTTTAATTAGAACTATCAGTGGCTGAACCGTCAAATATCTGAAAAATCAGAATCCAGGGAAAAAAACCCCAAAACTCACCACACAGTACTATCAGAAGAGAACCTGTCTGTACTCTATGCTATTTTTAAACCTTTTGCAGCTCAAGATTCCAGAAAATTTAACTGTGTCTCAATTGTATGATGTTATGTTTTTCATTGTGGAAGAAAACATCAGATTCTTGAAAGCCTCCTAACCAAATCAGCAGAATTGACTGCTATACATCCCACTTTTGGAAGTTCTGTTCTGTCTAACACCGTTAAGTTTAAGCAAGCCTTTCTGAAAATGTGAGTGGACAGTAGTATGCAATACCTATCTAAGAGACAGAACTAGCCACAGAGCTGGCTTTTCTCATGAAGCACACCAGAAAAGTTAATCATCCTAAGAAAAAGTAGGCCTGAATGTTTTTTTAATCTTTAAATCTGTAAGAGACCTAGAAAGGACATTTTGTTCATAAAGCACTAACTATACAGCACTTACTATCATTAAGCAACTGAATAAGTCAACTTTACTCATAGGAAAGATTTCTAAGCAACATGCCTTGGCTATTTGGACAGTTAAGGAGGTCAGTGTGAGAATAAAAACCCCAGTCATGGAAGGTAACCATGCTCCTTTCCAGTGCTCTTAAAGGAAGTTTAAATTCTCAGGAAAGCAATTTTAACAAATAATGGATATGCAGGAAGAGTAGGATTCTCTGCTTTCTTTCTCCAAAGGAGCTAGAAATCCTCAACTTACCCGACAGGACAAATCAACAACCTCCTATGACCTGCATATGGTAACCTCAGCACCTGGAAGATCACGCTGTTTATCAGTCCCTTCAATCACAACACAGGGAGTACACAGAGACATTTAAAATGTACCAGTGCAAGGAAGAAGAGATTAAATCACTTCAACTCTCAGTTACACTTCTCAGCATATTCATGTTCCATATTTTGTTTCGCTTAAAAAGAATTTTACTTTATAAAGTAAAGCAAGTCCTCAGGTACCAGGGGAGGTTTTGCTGCCTTTTTAACTACCATATGATAGGACAGGATTTCCAGGCAATTTGATGTTCCACTAATAAAACTTTTTTATTTCTTCCCTCCTTGGCTGATGGATGAGAACTATTTTGAAAAAATGGTCCTAGGAAATGTATTCAGCCTTTGTACTACTCTGCTTTGGAAACAAAAAGACAGGAAAAAGTTATTTTGCCAGCCTAAGGAATATCCATATTGAATTACTTACAGATAGAGTCATACAAAACAGAATAATAAATAATTGGCAAGGAAAGTAGCTATTCAATATCTGTGTTTAGGCATGGTTGCTAAGACAATCTTGTAATTTTTAATTATGAAAAAAAGTCTTCATCTTTCCATGCGACTATTAATCTTTTGTATTGTGGTTATCTTGATCAGGAAACAAAATAATTAATGCAAGTTCAAGAAGTTGACTGTCCATTATTAGGAGATTCCATCATCACTTAAATGCTTCCTGAATCATCACAAAGACTCTCAGAACACACACACCTTGCCTTTTCTTTCTCAATCATTGCATAACATCTGCCAGAAGAATGCAGAGACAGACCATTCCCCAAATGAACCTCAGAGTACATCAAAACAGCTAAAGAAGCTTCTCTTTAACAAGAGAACCTTATAATCTTAGAAAAAGATTCAGTCTTCAGCAACTTGTTGGAATAATTGCTCCTACTGAGCTTGCCAAGAATATCTAGAAATGGACTCATTTGAAGAAAAAAATACAGATCAGACTTTTTTTAGTCTCTTACTTAGAAAAGGAAAAAATACAAATGTGTTCTGATGTTTCTTCTTGAAACACAGAACCTTGACTTAGAGAAAGAGATAAGAAGAAAGAGTGGTGTGTTTCTTAAAAGAAAATACTACAAAGGAAGTTGAATATCTGTAACAGAAAGAGTTGAAACAATTCTCTTCATTTTCATTTCCAGACAGGGCAAGGGGGGACCAGAAAGGACTGCTTTGCTTTCCTTCACATTGTATAGAAGACACTGCACAAAAGAAAGAAAATGTCACCTACTGTACTTCAAAAAGAGAGAATGGATGAGTCACTGGAGCCACAGCCAAACATAGAAGTGTTTCTCTTTTTGTCAAACAAAACAGTGCTAGCAATAATAGAATATTTTTTTTTTTTGGAACAGATACTTAAATATGAACTGAAAATATGGAAAACAGACTTGGTATAACTGAAGCAGGAAAATGTTGAATGTTCAAGTTTATGATTATTTTCAGGTTTTTTGTCAGCTTTCAGGGTTTTTTTTCTCTATATCACACAATCTGTTGGGGCATAAATGCTTATAAATATGTATATTATTGAGAATTTACCTGAATTTGTATTGTATACAAACAGCACATACATAATTGCAAACCAAGTATTGGACTGCTTCTTTTCCTGAACAAAAACTTTTCGGACTTTCATAAAATATTTGTTTTACTCATATGGTTACTATGAGTCTTCTAGTCTCACCCACACATTTGCAACATCAAAACCTCAACTTTCTGATATTGTCTGTTTTTAATCTTCTGAAATGAAGATGAGAAAGATCTTTCATGTTATATAAGAGCTAAAATACCCAACGCAAACAACCACCACCACCAAAACCCACACATAAACAGAAAAACCCCAAGCTTCAAGTTTGGTTTCCCCCCTAACAATGCCACTTGATTTTGGACTAATGGCACAATATTGAAAAGCCAGCAATAATCTCAATTTCACTGTAAACCTTTAATATATGATTTCTTTCATGTCAATTATATAAATCTCAAAGTAAGTATTAACAAAGATCGTTTAAAAAAAATGAATACCTCAGTCTGACCTTCATGGGCACTGGATTCATGAGTGACACGAATAGCCTAAAATAAAATATATTTCAATCAGATTTTAAATGAGAGACTTTCAGTGTTGTAAGAACCATTTTTACACTTCATTTTATCAAATGCCATAGATGTAAATACTTTTGTTCAGAGCTTATAATAAATAAGAAAGATAATAAACAAATAATCTCCACCTCCAAGGATCTCAGAAGGCCAATATTTCATTTTCCTTACATCAATTCAGATCAAATATCTAACAGCTTGTACTGGCACTTTTATACAAAGAAAACACTACAAGCGTTTTTAATCTATCATTTTGAGCAGAAAAATAATTTAGTTAGAAGCTCTGATCAGTCATTTTGTGTCCAACAGTTCTATAGAAAATATCAAATGTCTGCTGTTTATGTTTGTCACTACCTCCTTGAGCCACATATTAACACTCATATTCCTGAGGGCTTCACAATATGCTAAAACTGAATTCTGACTTAAAAATCATCAAGGTTTTCATTTTGAGAAAGGACCATCATTACCATCAGGAGCAACAGTACTGTTCTCCATCCACCCCTGGCGAGATGTTTCTGCCACATCCTTTCAAACAGCACTAATGATGTGGATAACCACATTATCAGCTAGCTCATTTCATGGTTTAGGATGGCAGGGGAAGGAGATCATATTTCAGCCAAATCAGCTCTTTGTGTGCATCAATGGTAAAGAAATGGAGATATGACTAGAAGGCACAAATTAAGAGATAGCAAAAGGATCATCCTTTCAACAATAGACCCAGATCAGCTTAAATTGCCCATTAAACTACATCCTGAGCCCACCAAAAAAAAAAAAAGATTATGCACACATTTCTCATGCATTTCAATGTAAATTTAAACTAAGTCAGTGAATTAATATGGATAAGAACATTGACAAAATCCATCCTGCTCACTGAGCTATGAGCAGGCAGGAATACTCTAAAATACCAGAACAGTTGCTTTGTAGCAACTGTCTGATCACAAGCTCACTATAAAATCAAATTTGTTTAGGTGCTTCACTCAGTCAACCCCCAACGACAGTGTCTGCTCATGCAAGTAATTCTTACACCATTTTAAACAGAAGCAAAAACACATGATACTAACTTCATAAGTTTCTAGGTATTTGGCCCTTTCTTCAGGAGTCATAGATAACGAATCTTCTAGGAACTTTTTCAGTGAAGAATTAGTTTCTTAAAAAAAATTTAAAAAGACATGATTAGTGTCATGTTTTAATTCCAACTTCATTCACAGCTTAAAGAATCCAACAGAAGATCTGAAGATAGAATTGTACTGTATCTTTAAGATACAGAAGTCTGACTGCAAAGTGAACTGCTGCCTGCTGCAGTTTGCAATGTTTCAAGTGCTTTAGCTTATAAATTAGTATGAAATACTGGTTTTGTCATTATAGGTAAAAATGTACTCCTTTAGCCTTTGTGAATGGTTATTTTCAGAGAAAAAAGCACATCCTTCCTTCTGTGGCTTCACACAGTTAAGGAAAAAAGGGAAAAGCCAACAAAAACCAAACCAAAAAACCTTACCAAAGTTCATTTTATCTCTGTTGTTTGCAATAGCATGAATTAGCCCAATTGTTCCACAAGCATTGTTGATGGTCTGCTTCATGAAATACACTGATGATTTGACGTCTTGTCCCTTAGCTTTTATCCTCTCTTCCTCTTCTGTTCTGAAGGTTTCATACTAGAAGGAAAGTTAAAGACATTTCACAAATAGTACAAATAGCTGTATTATTCAAGTAAAAATAGTTTGTAAAACAACAGCTAATTAATGCTACCATTTGAAATGTTTAACACCTGTGGGCCAACAAGTATATATATGTAAACTTACCTGAACAGTTCTATATTGTTTCTTAACCCAATGCCTTGATGTTAGCCAAAAAGTCACACTTGAAACACCATTTTGAATATATGTTATCTAAAATAACTTCAAAAATATTAAAAATATTTCCTCGATCTGAGCTCACATCACCCTCTCTCTTCAATCCAACGGAAGGCTTTTTAAGGACAGAGGTGTCAAAGTGCTATCAAGAAAACTGTACTACTTCAGGTGACCATCATGAAGCATTCTTTAAAAGTTCCATTGTTATATTTCATTTTTCCCAGGAGTACAAAATAAGATTATATAACAACCAAAACAGGCCCTTCAAAAGCCATATTCATAAAGTAAATGTTTCTTTTCTGTAGCAAAAAGAGAATTTGGTTTGACTGAACAATCTAAAGTACTTGTTTTACAAAGATCTTAATTGACTAAAATCTGATAAACTGTGCAATATTGCATTGCTTTGTGCTTAGCTGGGGGGATTCTTTTTTGGGGGGTTCTTTTTGGGGGGTTGTTGTAATGGTTTTTTTGACTGGATTTGTTTGGGGGTTTTGTTTATTTATTTTCTTTCTTAAAATTTTAATTTCAAACAGAAAAAGAAATACATAAATCCACAAATGTTCCAGACAATGCTTCCTCCTCTGCCTCTTCTACCAGGTACTTTTGAAAAAAAACCAAAAAACCAAAAAAAAAAAAAAAAAAAAAAAAAAAAAAAAAAAAAAAAAACAAAAAAAAAAAAAAAAAAAACCAAAAAAACAAAAACCAAAAAAACCAAAAACCAAAACTGAAGTAGATGGGCTTTTTATGCAAGTATGATGAAAATAAAGTATGAATGCAAAATGCGAGAAATTTCCCTCATGCTTTATTACTATCAGTGACATCAAAACCAAAAAATTTTTCCAGCATCATATTCCACAGTTGCAGCTTGTCTAACGTTCTGAACAGTCTAAGTAATCACAAGCAAGAGCATTATAAACCATTTTAATTTGGCACCATTTATCTACAAGTTAGCCAAAAATAGGCTTAATTGAGACAAAAACTTCATAGAGCTTATTTGGACATAAAGTTCAGACTAGGGAGCTAAACAATACACCTGCCATTCATTCCCTCTCAATAAAAAAAAAAAAAAACCCACAGCAAAAATAAATATATAAATGCTGAGATTACCAAAAATATGATTTTGAGCAAGGGTTAAACTAGATCAACTCAAGAGGTTCCTCCTAACCTAAGCTATCCCATGATTTATATTCATTTGGATCTATTCATTCATTACGCCCAAAATGGCCAATACCCACAATATTCCCTTTGTCTACAACCTACTCTGCAGACTAAGAAAGCCATTGACCTTTAAACTGGACAACAATGCTAAAATTATCCATATGCTATCAGGAGTAGCTTGCCCTAAAAGCAAGTTCAAGGAAATTGGTATAGAGGAAACATGAAACAACTGAACTTCAGACAGAAGACCAGACATGTTATAAAAGTGTTTACAAAGGCAGTAAAACTAAAAGGCACTTTCATAAATGTAGACAGAGCCAGGAAACAAATAAATCATAAAAAAAGGTGTTATTTTACAGGCGATTTTGAAAGGGCAGCTGAGGAGGAAAAAACTGCTCTAGAAATACAAAATAATGCTCAAGGGTCTTGTGGAGCTCACACTGACCCACAAAAGCTTCAGAACATTGGGACTTCCCATGTAACATTCAACCTCCACACAGCCAGGCTTAACAGTTGATGGAAACACTTGTGTCTCTTATGTTTCAGAAGAATTAACATGCCGAACATCGGCTGGTTCTCAAATTGGACTGATTGACACAACAGAGCATACATTGTTTCTCTGGTTTTGTTTGTCTTATGCTTCTTCAGGATGAAATCTGACACACTTTCTGGAACAAGAGGAAGGTTGTTCTTTCCTATAGGATGATGTTCCCATAGCATGATCCAAAAACAGGTTTGCACAAGCAGAGAAGCAAAGAAAAGTGACAGTCACGAAAGGAGCTCAGACCTGTAGTTCAAGCAGCCAGACAGAAATGAGAGCACACAGAAAACAATGCCTCAAAGGTGAGAGAAAGGACATTTCCTGAAGACAGATGAGTTGAGAGTTTGATTAAGCTCAAAACTATCAAGGTGGCTGAAATCAAGCTTGGAAAAGACTGCCTGCATAGCTGTTTTGGAGAAACTGAGAATGCAGAGGTTTACAGGACATAATGTGTAAGAAGACTGACCTGTCACCCTTCTCTCTATTTAAACACATTTTCTTGTAGAAGGTAAGCTTTAATAGCTAAGTGATTTGTGCTTACGAACTACTTATCCTTTTTGAGAGACATATTAAAAGAATGAATTGTGGACAGATTCACTTCAACCTTTTTGGCTGACATTATCGCAATCATGTAATACTTTAAAAAATTGAAAGATCAATATGAATCACACTACATAAAAGCATGTGATGACACAAAATAAGCACACTTGAAGGTTTAACCAAATCAAGTATTTCATAGTCCAACAAAGCAAAAGAAGGGAGGGGAGAAATTGTCTTTCATCTTATTAATATGTCCCATCTGTCCAAGAAGTGAAAGCCACATCAATACTGATGACTGAACTGAAAGTGGATGGAAGTGGATTAATGTTTTGTCCTGTTATTGTCCTTCGATTGTCAGTATAACAGGACAAAAACTCAAAAAGGAGTTGCATATAGTCCTACACCCTATTTCTTATTTTCATTATGCTATTGTAGCTTTCTGTTAAAACAGCAAAATGAGCCATTTCACGGTGCTTACTATAAAAAAATAGCCTTAAATTGTCTGTAATAGAAAAATGTGAGGCATATTTCTCCAAGCTTCTACATTAGCTTTTCCCATTCTGATTCGGAAAAGAAATGAGAAATATACATGCAAGGTTATCAAAAGAAGATTCTGAAGGAAGCATTTTTTTGTATTATTTTTAATGAAGAAGTCTCTAGAATAAGGCTTAAGTCTCATCTCAATTCTAATATGACATCAAAGTACAAAATTCAAATTTTCATTCACATTTCCTGTATGAAAAAAGCAATGAACTGATTAGTAAATAAACATTTACCTTTTCTGTTATTGGAAAGAGAAGTAGTACAGCACATACAGGTCTTGGCACCATGCTAAGCAGTTCTGGTTCCATACCATAAACATCTACAAATTGCCAGTCAGGATGTATACCCAACTGCTTCAGGAACTGAAAAAGAAAAAAAAGAAAAGTGTAATATTAAACAAGTACACTCAAACACCTATCTTTTCAGAAGCATACCAGAGAATCCACAATGTGAAATATATTACAACAACCCATGCTTTCTAAAATTTAAGGAGAATAAAAGAAATACACGTTTTAATAAATAAGGCTGAATAAATCATGGTATTAATACACAAACACACACAAAATCCCCATGTTTTATGTATTTAAATAGTCTCTATGAAAGAGAGGTGGAAACACTCTGAGCACTACTTACTAAAGCATTTCAACCATTTTTAAATTGTTCTGTCATAAAATAGAAGAGTACTGAATATTCACGTTTACTAGAAATCATCAGAGCCATCAGTCAGAGCACATATGAACAAACTTATGATATTATCGCACTCCACGAGTACCAGAATACCTGGCATCAGGGCTCATACTGGAGCTCCTATGTGCAAAGAGATGCTAGGAGCAAAAATACACCAGATACACATTTTAGTAGATGTACCTTTTAAGTTGTTCTTTTACATGAAAAATCCCTTAAAATTATGAAGAGTAATATATTCTGAAGGAGAAAATGATCAGATGCTCACTTTTAATTGGATGTTCTTCTTGTACTCAGGTAAGCTAGGCATCCCAACAACAGTTGCAGAATAACTACAGAGATGATCTATGGCAATTTGAAATCTTTGCATTGTCAGAATGAAGAACCTAACTGAATTCAGGAACTGTTGTTACTATACACACACTAACCATTCAGAATTATAAGAAAAAACTAATTTTACACTGTGGCATATACAGACCCTTTTTTGAAACACTACTTCTACATATAAAAGAAATACATTTGGGAGAAAAAGATGAGGGGAACCCTATGTATTTTTAAAAAAGTTTACATCTCACAACTTACTCTATTTCTGCTGGAAAACACATTCTATAAGAAAAACTTATCCAGTCACCTGGGGCTCTTAAATTTAAAATAAGATTAAGATTGCTGATAAACAGCTGAAAACTTAAATGCCTGAAAAAATATGCAGCAAGCAATATTGTCCTACCCTCCTCCATCGTAAAACAATGAACTCCTAAAGCATTTCTTTAACCAGCTCTCAAGAAAACTCAACTTCAGAGTTCCCAATACTGTTAACAAAAGTGGTACTGTAGAAGACCAGAAGAACTTTGCTATTATCTTTCTTTTAAAAGCTTCATTGTACTTCCTACCCAACACTATTTGAAGAAGTCTACTTATTGATACATTTGCAGGAAAGATGCTTAAGATTCGGGTGAAAATATAAGCCTAAATAAAAGGCATGAACTATCTTCATTTCTTTCCATACTCCACCCAGATGATCAGCTGGCAAGGCTGCACCTCAAATCCTGCGTCCGGTTTAGAGCCCTTCACTTCCAGAGAGACACTGAGATGCCAGAGTGAGTCCAGAGGTCAATGGAGCTAGTGAAGCGGCTGGAGCACAGGTCTTAAGAGGAATGGCTGAAGGAGCTGGGGTTGTTTAGCCTGGATAAAAGGAGGCTTGGGGGGACCTTACCACTCTCTACCTGAAAGCAGGTTATAGACAGGTGGATGTCGGTCCCTTCTCTCAGGTAGCAAGGGAAAGGACCAGAGGAAATGGCCAAGTTGAGCCATGGGAGATTTAGGTTGGATACCAGAAATAAATTCTTCACTGAAAGGTTGGTCAGGCACTGGAACCGGCTGTCCAGGGAAGTGGTGGAGTCACCATCCCTGAAAGTGTTCAAAAGGCATATGGATGTGGCACTTGTGGATATGCTTTAGTGGTGGACATAGTAGTGCTAAACTAACAGCTGAACTCAAGGACCAAAAGATCTTTTTCAGCTTTAATTATTCAGTGATTGTATGACTCTGGAGAGAGGGCTTACACATCCACACAAGAATTCGGTAACAGTTACGCCATGTCTGAGTAGATTCATACCTATATAGGTATAACTGTAAGAAATACCCAAAATATTGTATGAAAACAAAACACGAGAACATACAACAAAATACAAGTGTCTTCATCCAATAAGAGCAATTTCAGCTTGTGTTGGGTAAGAAGCAAGATTGTTGTCTGTCAAGAGACAGAGCCAAGATTTACAGACATAGAAGAGAGTTTCTACAAAGGCTGAATGTATGGAACCAAGTATTTATAAAGAACGAGGAAGACTTTTACCAGTAACACTTAGGAATATCTTCTACAAGGGGGCAAAACAATAAAAAATAGATATACCTTAAAGTTTTTTAAGAGAATGAAGCTGCAGTTGCAGTCAATGTTTTGAAGGGGAGGAACATAAGACCTGCACTTTATCTCTTTCTATTTTATACTGCAAGACATGACATCAAAACCAAGGGAAAATAAGTTTGAAAAAAGTTTGTATCTTAGAAAAATTAATATGGCTGTGTATCTACAGTAGTAAATTATATTGTTCACAGAGCTAGTCCAGTATTTGATTCTATCTGTATTGCAAAATACTGACATTCTCTTTTCATAAGACCATGTAAGCACTTTTCCCCATTTTTCTCTTGATCTTTTTTTACATTTCCTGCCAATGAAAATCATGAATTGACCTTAAATTCAAAAAGGAAAAGGAAGGTGAAGGGGGAAGATAAAGTGTCTTCCATTAAGCACTTAATGAAATTTTGTTCCCTTACACAGAGGTTTGTGGGACTAGGCACAAGTCATAACTAAAGCTTTTCAGAACCTAACTTTTTTTATAGTTTAAAAAACAAAATAGTTTTGAAATACAGTAAGAAAATATGCTCAGAAGACTGCTTATGTAATATGCCAAGCACTTCTGGATCTCTACCACCTTTAAATCTTACCAGGACTGGAAGAAGGCTGAATTATTATCTTTGAATGAACATTGGGAAAAGGGGTATTGTTAAGTATTTAGTAAGTGATGAAACAAAAGACAGTGTATTTTGAACTTCTATTCTAACCTTCTACATTGTGAAGATAATTACCACTTTGTGAATAGAAAAAAGAAATCAAAAAAGAAAGGACTACATGTATGGGTGCATTAAAATATTATTTGTACTTCCAGTACTTCTCATATTAAGCCAGTGACTAATCTTTCTATCATTTTTATTGCACGGAGAGTAACACAACTGAAAAAACACTACTTGATATTTTGCAGGAATACATGAAATAAGGGTACAACCCCCATCAATAAAAAAACAACACTCACCTAGAAAAAGACCCCACAAGCTAGAAAAGGTAATGATAAATTAACCCATTAAGTTACTGGACAAATACGTGATTTAGGTTCTCTTGTCATTTTCTACACCACTGGGGGGAAAAAAACCCACCAAGCAACCAACTAGCACAAATAAAACCAACCCCCTAACAACCCAAATCAACAAAATGCTAACTAAACCCAAGAATGGTTTACTCAGACTCCTGAATTAAGTATTTAACATAACTAAAACTCCACAGATACAGGGCATATTTCATTATTCTTGTTACCGTACCACCTAGAAACTTTACAATCTAAGAAATTTTAACTTCTGGTAAACAATAAGAGTGATGACAGAAAATGATCAGCACTACAGAGAACAGCAAGAGCATAGGCTTAGTATGACAAGCAGTAATCTTAACACACAACCAGACTAACAACTCTATTGTAGAATTATGAAACAAAAATAAAATACTACGGATAGACCCAAAACAGGCAAACAAGATTCCTCTGTGTGTCAAGAGGGTTACATTAAGGCCTGGAAAAAAAAAAATAGAAATATCCTTCTGAAGATTATTAAGTAAATTTTTAAAACCGTGCAGCATAAGCCCTTGCGTAAGAGAGAGTGACAGATGGGTAGCAGATGAATGATAGATGTCAGGATGGCAAGACAAAGTCATTCCTGTTTTCGGACAGCACAGAGTTCTGTGTGCTTTTTAGAGAATGTCACTTATAGGGAGAGATCTCTGCTGATTTCTTGTCCAATTATTTAGTGATTATCCAAGCAATTTTGTTCTTCAGATACCTACTGTAAAGAACTGTTAGGGTACTTTGAGGGCTAACTTACCTTCAGCTGTTTACTTTCTTTTAACTTATTGATACTATGTACTCAAGATAACATAAAATAGCAGCTTTATATTTCTCTAGATCTGCACAAGAGAGTATCAGAATCTCTTTCTCAGACACTGCTTATCACACTGCTGACTACTCTTAATTTATAGGTCATTGAGCTTTTACCTTAGAGAAGAAAAAAAAATATGTGGCTATATTACAGAAGTCTTAGAGCAGCTCGGGAAGAATAACAAGAGCAACACAAAACCCCCCACAAGTCTGTATCTAGTATTCATCTTTCCACGACTTTATTTTTACTGATTAATGTAATATTTTTGGTTGTCTCTTCCCTTGTCTTAAAAGATCTTGCCAAAAAACACTTCCTGGTTTTTCACTGGTCCAGCTAACCATTAAACAAAGTCCCTTTAGAAATTACTTTACACTCTCCACCCTTATCTGCACTTCCTGTGAATTTGTCCTTTTCCCCCCTATATTCCAGAAGGCCCTTCTTTCTCACCTGACTACCGCTGTTTATAACTAGCTAAGGAAGAGTGCAGGGAAGATGGAGACAGACTCTTCTCAGTGGCACACTGTAAAACATGAGAAACAACAGATAGAGGCTGAAACACAGGGAAATTTTAATTTTATAAGGAAGGCGTTTAAAAATACACTTTAAAAACAACATGGTAAAACACTAGCACAAACTGTCCAAGAGGCTATGGAGTCTGTGTCTTGAGAAATTCAGAATTTGGCAGGTTGCTGAGCAACTTGTTTTGAACAGAGAATGGTTGGTCTGCAGAGCTCAAGTCCCTTTCAGACTACCTCATTTTATTCTAAATCATCACAAACTGTAAATCTGTATGTCTAAATGTTGGTTAAGAGCAAAACCACTACAATTAGCACTTCAAGGCACTTCACCTATGCAGCGTGTGGTATGAGCTTTTCTGTTTTCATTGCTGGTACCACTACTTCAGCCTACTAACTGTTAATCATTGAAAGAACTACAGAGCAGTTATCTTTAATATATTCTGTTCTGAAGAACACTGGCTACCTTTTAGGTTAATGAAATTTATTTAATTTAAAAAACAGATGTGCTCATGCTTGTTTATTTATTTTTAAAGAACTTCAAAAGTAGAGTGGAAACCCAGTGGACAAAGGCAGCATCTTGATCTAGGTGACTTGACTTCAGGAGTTTAGAATAATACTGCAAACACAGTTACAGAGGCAGCAGTAAGATTTGATCTATGAGGCTGATGGAGATGCAGAAAGGGTAAATGGAGTAAGACAACATTAGGGTGAAATTTATTTTAACAGAAAACTTCTGAAGTAGTGAATGTACAACTGAAATACTGTCTGAAGTAGCAATGTGCTTTTCTACTTTGTCACTTGCATGTAAAAACAAAGTGAAGACAAAAACTGAAACAAAATAGTACTTTGAAACTTAAATGCAATTAAAGTTAGCATCTGCAAATACTTCAGGAATGTGACATTTTAAATACTAAGGCATTATACTCAACACTTGGATTTTTCAACATTTTACTGTGGTATTTGTGTAAAAGCTGGAACCGTGAAAACATAAAACTGGCAAAATGCACAAACATTTCCAGACACTCAGATGCAAAACTCAGAGAGCTTCTGGGGGAAGAACCAACTGCTGCAATCCTCTTCTAAGCACAAATGTAAACCAAAACACCCACAGCATCTACATTTTATGGTACTTCTGCTGAATGTCTTAAAGCATCTCTATATCACAATAAAACCACAGTTAAGACTTTCTTCTGCAAAAACTAGGTGTTCCTATGCCTTTAGAAAACTGGAAGAACAACATCTAAATAAACCAATTAAGACAATCAATATTTTCTAACTTTTTCATTAAAGCATAAGAATTTTTGGCACTTTATTGAATTGAAGCTATTTTTTTCCTTAATAGTAGTAAGACATAAGCAAAACGTAACTGATGGAATTATCAACAAAAAAGGGAAAATTACTCATTCCTTAAAGTATCAAATTCTTACTAATCTATATTAAAAATACAAATGCAATATTTTCCTTTCAATTCTTTACATATCATTTCTAGAATAATGTAACACAATCAAGTCTATTTCAGAGGTGAAATTCCTTTCTAGAAATATGGGAACCACCAAAACACTATTTTATTGTTGGAGCATTGTATGAAAATATTTCTTTATTCTTTCATCATGACATTTATGGAATTAAAATGAAAGAATAATTTTTCAATAAGTTTTAGAGAAGATATCATATCAGTCATCTGTAGCAGCTGTAAAATCTTTAGTACTGTACAGCAGGTCAAAAGGTGCTGTACAGCAGGTCAAAAGTCAAACCAGGAGCAAAGAGATGGCTGGAATTTACATAAGCAGCATTATTTTTCTTTACCAACTACTCCTCACTTAAAATGGCCACAGTATGATCTTGCTCAAACAAGAGACGCTCCATTAAAAAATCTTCTTTGAAAAATTCAAAATTTTTTACAAATTCTTTAATATCCTCAAGTTCTGTACTTCAGGACCCCATAATAAAGTTCAAAGAATACAGCCCATCACATTTTTTTTCAAAAATGTGAGAAAACTTATATCCATAAAATTCTTATCCTTCCAATTGTGTTCATTACTTTATAGTGTCTAGAAGAGCAACACTGACTCACAGTTGATGTTCCTGCTCTTCACAATGAGAGGTATATATTTTTAACACATCCATAAAGCAGTTTCGGAACTTAACCTCAGTATGCCCAGGCACTGCTGTACATAATTCAACCAGGGCATCCCGCAGGCAGCAATGCAAAGCACACAGAAATCTGGACAAACAAGCTGACCCAGGCTTCCTCCGAAACCAGCAAGCAAGGGCTTTAGAATGCATCTAGCAGAGTCCTGAGGTGTTGATACTGAGCCACTGATTCAAAACAGAATACTGTGTTATTCAGTGAAAAACACTTAACAGACCTGTTTCCATGATCCAAACAGTTACTCATAACAGGGACAAGCTGGATCAATCCACTCTTCTAAATAAGCTGTTATACACATTAATTTTTTTACAGTTTTACTGAAACAACAACTAGATTCTACTGACTCTGCTGGTCCTTTACCTAAGGAAAATGTTGAAGCAGAGAAGAGCATTTTCAGTGCAACAATATGTAAGGCAAGAACAACTGTCACTTGTGTTCTACTTTTTAGCACCTCACTCTGTCTACACAACAGTACGGGTCTCCTTGTAACAAGAACTAAGAAACTGAGCAAAAAAGAACATAAGAAGGACTAGAAGTGGCAAGTACAAATAGAGGAACAAAATACATGGTTTTCTTAGCTTTCAATTACTGAAGAACATACAAAGGCTGAGCTAAGGCTATGTTTTAACTCTTCATATAAATAGTACTCTAGACCCCAAAACAAGTTACAATTTTCCCTGTGCAACATAAAATTTAAATACCTATTTAAATTCGGTAACCAGACTACATAGCTGGAGATATTTTAAACTAGAAGAAGCCATTCACAAAGGGTTCTCACAGTGGTAATTTAAAATTCTTTCATATTTGTCCGTGTGCTTATTCTTTGCTATGCTGCATCACAGGCTCAACACTCCCCCTTTGCTGGCTCTGTGAAATGCTTTCTGGGGTATTGTCTTTACAGAAAGACACAAATGGAGTTTTCCACATTCTGAGGCTACATTAGTAATAACAGGCTGTTTTCCAAGTACATTCACTATCTCCACTGTTTTTCACTCTGCTTACCACAGAGGAGTTAAACTCTACTCCCTCACCTGAAAAGGAAGTTTAGCTAGGCATTTTTAGAAGGACATCTGTGTTTCTCCACAGCCAACATCCTTTCACGCCAACACACTACACCACATCTATGAGTGCTACCTCTCAATGCACTTCAGCAATCATGCGCACAGCATTCTCCATTATTTTGATCACTACAGCTTTCCTTCGGGAAAGCTTGTGGTATAGTGTTTCAGAGTCCAGAAAATGAAAAGACCTCTTAGGAAGACTAAGGCCTGCTTCCAAGATACTTAATTAACCTCTGTATTTGCCTGACACCCTGAAGAGACGTGTTCCATAAATGGGTAAAGACTGGCTGTATCCAGTTTCTGCCATTTGTTCTATGCTTTCTGATCTTTATTTTCCCTGTAACTTTCAAGTCACAGCTGTCAATGGTGTTCATGAGCTAAAATAATTTTCTTTATGTAGCTGACTGTAGCAGTGAGGTTAGCCCAGATGAGCTTGGAGGCTGAAATACCTGACGAAGCCCCCTGGGTTTGAAGAGACTCCTAGCTCAGGGTGACAGAAAAATGTTCCCCCAAGACACCTCGCAGGTAGCCTCCTAAATATGTATGAGGGAACAGAAGTATTGGTCTCCTCCCCTTTATCCTTTTGGAGTTAATAGTTAGAACGTTCCTTTACCCGCGGTTTATCGTTTTTTAAAGTTCCATACCTTCCCCCCCATACCCCTATTCCCTGGCTCATCTGTCAATCCTGTATCCCCCGCGTCCCGGTTGGTTTTCCTCTCCAAACCCCTCCCATCCTTCGATCCCTCTTAACCCCAACGTTCGCTCCCACTCTGGGCTCTGCGCCCACGGATCCAGACCCGTCCCGGTCCATTTCGACCGTTCCCGACACCCACGGACCCCGCTCCATCCTGCTGCACCTAATAAACCCTGGATT
>VZRM01000524.1:573201-598101 GCA_013397955.1 Grantiella picta
CCCCTCCCATCCTTCGATCCCTCTTAACCCCAACGTTCGCTCCCACTCTGGGCTCTGCGCCCACGGATCCAGACCCGTCCCGGTCCATTTCGACCGTTCCCGACACCCACGGACCCCGCTCCATCCTGCTGCACCTAATAACCCCTGGATTTCTAAGGCACAGAGTCTGCATCTTCTACCTGCCGTATCTCCTGCTATCCTCTGTCGGGGAATCAGCCCGGGCTCGCCTGCCGCGGCGTCCTGGCCCCGGCCGGCTGGTTCAGCGTGGGGGTTCTCAGCGGGGACCCCTTTTCCGTGAGGTTTCGGGGGTCTTGCCGCCTCCCCAAGAGCGGGAAACCTCAGCTGACTCTCAATACCTTAATGGCTTAAAAAAGTCAAAACCCAACCCCCTTCCCCCCCAAAAAAAAGCAGGACCAAAGGCCTAAAAATAATACTGGAAGGTAACTAAGAATCAGCAATTAAGCCCTATGGGGCAAGAGAAACCCAAGCCACAGCCAGCCGAATTCTGAGCTACCTGAAGCCAGTTCTTGAGCTTCATAATCAGATGCAGCCAATTACTCTATCCTTATCTGGATATAATGAAGGCATGAGTTGAAATGGTATCTTATCCAGGAAGTAGGAATATTTCCTAGAATGTGTAAGATGAAGAAAGGGAAGAGAGAATGAAACAAGGTGGGACCTCAAGAAAGATATCCACCAGACTACCTTTTTGTTTATCTACACTTCCTAGGCAATATATTGTGGGTTGCAAGCCAGACTGAAACAACATTATGATGAAGAACAACGAGCTTGTGTTCTGATCTTTTCACTCCAAAAAATTTGCATGCAATCTTTTTTCTTTTTTATGTAGAAGAAATTGAGAACAAGATACACAAACATGATATGGTAACAGATAAACATGATTTTTTTGCTTTCTTTCAGGAAAATCCCATAAGAGATCCAGGAAGGAGGGTAGCACTGCTCATGTCAGACCCCCCAACTGAAGGTCAAAGAGAAGATACCATTCCTTGTCACCACTGTACACAAAGTGGAGCTTTGTAAATCCTGCATCACCAACTCTTTCTGTATCAGAGATAGACAATTCATTCCGTCAGACTGTGGAAGTGAAGGAAAAGAAAAAAGTACTGTGATAATCACTTAGCACTGTATGGTACACTTAACTCCTGACTTCACTCATTACAACCAGCACTGTGTGCTGCATTGAATGACTCTTCTCTCTTGAAAACATCACTACAGATATGTGGCAGATTTCCACTGCCACTGGAAATCTTTAAAGCTAAGAAAGAATATTCCTGGTTACCCTCATCAGCCAGTTTCTGAACCTTCAAAAAAATTTAATACATATGCACAACGAGATTCTATATAAACTAAGCATTTACAAATTCCTGGACTTGTATTAAGATATAAACGCTTTCAGATAGAGAAAAACTTCTGAGATATTAATGAAAGACTTCACATACCTATAACTGGGAAATACAATTTTCTTTCATTATCATCTGAATTTCTACCACAAAAACTGAAACCCTCAAATTTACAGCCTGTATTTCAAAACTAGAGAGCATACAGTATGGTAAGAACATACTAAAAGTAAACGAACCTGCATTGAGTAGACTTCATTTCTAGTTATTAATAATAAAGGGAATAAAATGATTGGTACAATAATCAAAACAGTGTAAGCATTTGTTGAATTGGAATGACAGTTCTAACTACAGTCTAATACTAAGAATCCATGCATCTTACAGGTCACTGGAAATTTTTTTTTGTTTAAGACTTCACTACCACACCTAGCAATAATTTTGACAGTAACAAAAGTAGTATGCATCAGGGACAGTCTAACACTCAACTAAAAATAGCCAAATAGCAAAAAAAACCCAAACAAACAAAACCTAAAAAGAAACACTTGGCACTTGGATAGATGTCTGTGTAAAAACATGTGTTAAACCACTACCAGACACAAATGTTACCATTTGTAGAGGCACACCATTGGGTTTTTTAATCCTGAAGACTTCCAGAATATTTTACAGAGCACAGTAAAGAGTACCACAAAATATGTCCATCTTCGCAATTAATAGGATTTTCTAAAAATGAGTTTGCAACTTCATTTGAATTTCAAATTACTATTATTGTTTTAAACACAAGCAGGATATGAATAACTCATGACTAACAGCCCTGTTGCTACACAATTCACCACTGTACTGACTTGATTAAAAACAATGATTAATAATGCAAGGTGTATTTATATTCAACACCCACCTTTTTTTTTTTTTTTTAATATGTATCTCTCAGAGTAGATAATAACAACTCTGCTCAGTTAAGACGGAAAAATACAGTGAAGGAGGAAGTCTGTCTGGTTTCAAGTGGCCTTTTCTATGCAGAAATGGTAACAAGAAACTCCTTGAGGAGTACAAATTCCTATTATCCATGATCATCTACAACTAATACATCCATCACCAATGCAAAACCAATCGGCAAAAGAGATGAATTTTGAACGCACTTAAAATTTAACGCTCATTCAACATTCTTCTAGGATTTTCCCAATACAATATAAACACCTAGTGATACAGCATATTTCAGATTTTAAAATGTCACTATTTCACCCTCTTCGATTTCAACCTTACAGCTGAGGTCTTAATTTGTGCCACGATGAGCTAATCTCAACATCTGGAAAGTTGGAAGAAGCTAGAGAACCTGAAATTCTCACCAGTAATTTACTCACACTTTCTTCCAAACTAGAATTTAGTCTCTGAACTTCAAAATTTAAAAAAAAAAGGAAACATGACGAAATTAATGCACACGTTCAAGATGGGATCCCAGGAAAGGCTGTCAATTTTAACACAGGAGACTGGGATTACTTACAGATTTGACTTCTCAAATTGCTCCACAGAACCAACACTGCAAGAATTGTAAAATTATTTGCCCTAGGAAACTATAAAGTACAGCATCTAATAACCCTTCACTCTCTTGCAGATGCAGTTTGTATACTACAGCAACAACAAAATATCTAAATAAAACATTCTTCACACATAGAAATTTCCAGTTTCCAAAATATTTCAATAATATAACTTTAAGAATACAATTTTGCTGCTGGAAGCTTCAGAGCCATTTGGCTTAAACAACATCCTTAACAGCATTATCAGCAGGCCTGCTGAAATCAACAACTGACCTCTAATGCTTGTAAAAAATGCTCAAAATGGTCACTGAGAACATGATGCAGGGTTGGAGTATGTGTGATTTCCTTTCAGCCAGAGCTTATTTAGTAGGAGCATTGTTTTGTGGACTAGAACAAGCCTCCTTTTTCTAGTGTGGGTTCCACCATGCTAACAAAAACAGCAACAACAAATCATGCACATATTGTCATGGACAAGCAGCAAAGTGTAAATATGGTAAAATGACATTATTTTTTATGGTCAGCCAAAGAAGAATGAGACTACAACACAGTGATGGAAGCAGATTCATACATGTGCCCAAAGCCATGGGCCCATACCTGGCACACGTTACATATAAATTAATGTTTTGATTGCTAATTAATGAATTAAAACCCACCTTAAAAAATATCAGATATTTCATTACAATAATAGCCGGGCCACAACTATTCTCTGTTTACCGCTCGGTTTGCTTTCACACAGTATCTTTACCGGAGAGGTTCCGGTGCGGTCCGACATGAGACGACTGAGCGCAGACACGCGTGGGGAAGGAAGGGAAGGGAAGGGAAGGGAAGGGAAGGGCACTCTCCTTGGACAAGGAGCCTTTAACACATAAAAACGAGAGGAGACGGGCCCAAAGCTGCAGAGATACTAAAGGTTACCTCAAATAAAAGCTGCTTACCTGATTCGTGACCTGAAAATAAAATAGAAAAGAGAAGGGAGTTAAGACCCAGTCGGATCCACGGGATAAGACCCCCCGCCTTTCCCTGCCACTACCAGCCCCCTGCCCTCTCCCCTCCGCCATCGTCCCGCCAACCCCACAGCAGGCAGGCTGTCGGGCGGGCAGCCCCCCGCGCACACGACAGCCTCCCAGCGCCCAGGCCAGGCACTCACATCGGGGTTGGCCTCCAGGGGCAGCCAGCGATGGGGCTCCATGGCAGCGGCGGCGGATCCCGGTGCGAAGCTGGGCCGACCCTCTCAGCGCGGCTCTGACAGCGACTCACGGTGCGCCGCGCCTCAGCGCTGACCCGGGGCGCGTCACCGCGCCGCGCCTCACGGGGGGAGCGGGCGAAGGAGGAAACGCCCCGCCGGCGCCCGCCCGCACCGCCGCGCCGCTCCGCAGAGACAGCCGAGGCGACGCGCCCGGCGGTGGCCGCCGTCCGTCCCCGGAGTCGTCAAGGCGGCGATGCCCGGGAGATCTCCCGCTCCTCACCCTCTCGGCTCCCCCGGCAATGGACTCTCCCGGCGGGGCAAGGGGTGGTTCCTCCCCCGCCCCGCCGCGGAGGCCTGCGGGGCGTGCCGCAGCCGCCGGGGGGCGCGGCCGCTCGGTGTGGGGGCACTGCCGGGGCCGCTCGGTGTGGGGGCACTGCCGCTCGGTGTGGGGGCACTGCCGGGGCCGCTCGGTGTGGGGGCACTGCCGGGGCCGCTCCCGCTGGAGCCGATCCCGGCAGGAGCCGCGGGGATGTGCGGAGTGAGCGCCAAGCGCTCCCATAGCCTGGCCCCTCCGATAGCCTGGCCCCTCCGAAGCGGCCTCCAGGAGCTAAGCTGAACCGCGGCGGGGAGGCATGGGCAGCATTCAGGGACGTAAGCCCGCAGGGGACGGGGCAGGCCACGGGGCGAGGCGGGACAAAGGGAACTGCTGAGCAGCAGTGGCAGTGAATTACCCTCACATCACAGAATCACAGAATATTCTGAGTCGAAAGGGACCCACAGGGATCATGGAGCCCAGCTCCAGCCCCTGCACAGGACAACACCAAGACTCATACTATGTGCCTGACAGCTTTGTCTAAACGCATCTTCAACTCTGCCAGGCTGGTGCTGTGACCACTTTACTGAGGAGCCTCTTCCCAACCACCCTCTGGGTGAACAAACTTTTTCTGTTACCTAACCTAAACCTCCCCTGACATTATTTCAGGCCATTCCCTCAGGTCTTAGCACTGACTGCCAGACAGAAGAGATCGGTGCCTGCTCTCCTGCTTCATCTTGCCTGAGAAGACTTCAGTGTAGAACCAAGGACTTGGGTGGTGAGGTCCCCATATGTCCTACTGAAAATTACTGCAAGATGTGTTTCACATGATTAAAAACACAATTTATCTATCTGTAGCTGCAGATCCCATCATACTTCCCATCTCAGGATCATAAATATGGCATTTGCTTGGCCTTTTGGCTAAGATGAAGCATAGTCTAATACATACATAGCATATACAGTGCTAAATATGCACACATACCAGATTTAGTGTTATGCCTTCTTTCAAGTTATTGCAGGAAGGCTAAAAATGAAGGAATACGTCATGGCATTAGTGAGGCCACACCTTGGATACTGCATCCATTCTGGACCCCTCAGTTCAGGAAGGATATTGAGGCGCTGGAGCAAGTCCAGAGAAGGGCAACAAAGCTGGGGAAGGGTCTGGAGAGCACAACCTATGAGGTAAGCTGAGGGAGCTGGGGTTGTTTAACCTGGAGAAAAGGAGGATCAGGATCACTCTCTACAACTATCTGAAAAGAGACTGTAGCCAGGTCGGGGTTGGTCTCTTCTCCCAAGTAACAGGACAAGCTGTAAGTCACAAGCTGTGCCAGGGGAGCTTTACTTTGGACATGAGGAGGAATTTTTTCACAGAAAGGGTGATTAGACATTGGAATGGGCTGCCCAGGGAGGTGGTGGAGTCACCATCTCTGGAAGCTTTTAGGGAGAGACTGGACATGGCACTGAATGGTGTGGTGTAATTGACATTGGGATGTTCCTTTATAGGTTGGACTTGATCTCAGAGGTCTTTTCCAACTAATTGATTCCATTATTTTCTCAGCCCCATCTGCCACCAACTGCTGCTGCCCACCACTCTCTACAGACTGCAGCTGACCTACACAGCCACTTGCAGCACCTGCACAGGGCCTTGAGCTTTCAGAAACAGACATTTGGACAAGGTTATTCTGTAAGTCTGTGAGCTGGGCCTCCCAGGATGCCCAGCATGTGAGCAGAAAGACCTGGGGCAATGGGAAACAGGCGCTTGAGCATCAATCTACATCTGGGGTGAGCAGGGTAGAGAGGGTGCAGGAAAGCTGGGAACTTTGCCAGCTCAGAGGTAAATCAGAGTGCTGTGAGAGAAGGAGGGAGTGCAGTATGAGGAGCAGATGGTGTCTCCAGGTACTGTGGTACCCAGGAGAATTCAAGAGCCAGGAGGCTAAGAAGGGCAGAGTGTTGGGGATAACACACAGCTCAGGGCCCAGGCACCGAAAAAGCCTAGAGAAGTGCTTTTTGAAGAACTTGGTGCAGTTCTTTAGAGAGTTTTGATGCAAATTATGTCCCATTCCATGAATGTGAAGTGTAGTAAGTGAAGTAAATTACCTAATGATGCTTTTATTATATTTCACCCCCTGTAATCACTTATCAGGACTACAGTACTGCTACTTGCCTATGCCTGAAGCTTCCACTTTCCCCTATCGACAGTACTGCAGCATCTCTCTATTCCAATCTACTTGTAGCCCATGACATTTGTCTTCTGGTTTCTATACTGTGTCTCCTCATAAGAAGTTCTTGGTCCTTCTCCAGCTAAAAGATGGGCCTGTAATGTCAGATTACCATCATAGCCTGCATCTACATTCTCTGACATGAAAAATTTCATAGAACACACTTCCAGAAGGCAGAATTTTCTAAAGCGACACAGTTTAACTGTGTGGATAGGCAGACAAGCCAAAATCAAGCCATACTTTACCACCTTCTGTTCCAAATTTAAAAAATTAAATGCATAATTATATGCTGATGAAAATAAACACATAATATCTTAAAATTTCAGCCAATGATTTTGAAATTATCTAACCACCAAGATATTAAACTTCCCATCCCATCTCCACATCTTGGAGAAAGAAAGTAAGAAAGAAAAGTACCATAATGAATATTAGCATAGTGTTAAGGGCACAACTGAGAGACTTAATGAAATGGCAAAATAAAATAATATGTGAAGTTCTCTAGATTACAAAGTATGTATTAGAGTTAGGTAAGTTAAGAACAAAGAGATTGTTAAGTCAAATCCTCAGTATCAGAGACAGATCTCAGTGAGGCATACATTGTTGGTATTTTGAGAACCATGAGGTCATAAAAACACAGACTACTCAAACTCATTTGCACACTTAATTAGATACTTTAGAAGGGAGAGGCCAAGATCAGACAGGTCATAAATGTATAAAGCTCATAAACACACACACCATGTTCCATAATTATTAGTCTTTTCCTGAAATATTTTCTAGATTCTTTCATTAGCGCTTACTGAAAATACATTCTTTTAAATTTGTCAGTACGACTGTTGGACGACTTATGTTTTACTACTCTCACAGCCTCAGAATACTGAGATTATAACATTATTTGCTCTATATATATATGAAAAAATTAAAAGTAAACGTAAAACTGATACTAGAGAAGTGTAAAAATACAATTTTTAAAAGTGAAACTGCTGAATGGTCAGTGTTGCCTTAATACTCCAACCACAGCCCAAACTTGATTACTATCAGTAAGAAATGCTTACTGAACACACTTGTAGTTGTGGTTTTACAAAAGGTGGCTATTTCCCTATAAAGCTGATGACACAGTTTACCTACACAAGTCCCCCACAAACCGCACAGTTTAAGGAGTATGGGCTGATTCCACAATCCACCTGTACAAAAGATGTTCATTCTGTACTACGTCCAACAGAACAGGCATCAGCTCCCCTGCGAAGACAGGCTGAGGAAGTTGGAGCTGTTCAGCCCGGAAAAGAAAAGGTTGCATGGAAACCTCATAGCAACCTTCCAGTATCTGAACCGGGTCTGCATGGAAGCCGGAGAGGGACTCTGTCAGGAAGTGTAGTGAGAGCACAAGGGGGAATGGGTACGGACTGAAAGGGGGGAAATTTAGGTTGGACATTAGGAAGAAATTCTTTACTGCGAAGGCGGTAAGGCACAGGAATACGTTGCCCAGAAGGTTGTGGACGTCCCATCCATGGAGTGTTCGAGACAAGGCTGGATGGGGCAGCCTGGTCTAGGGGGAGGTGTCGCTGCCATGGCGGGGGATTGGAACTGGATGATCATTAGGGCAGCTTCCAATCCATTAACATCCTACGTTTCTATGAATTGCATACCTGAGCCAGTGACAACGAGCACCAAGAAAGCCCCGCCAACAAACCAAGCTCAGCAAACAACTTGTTGTGCCAATCGAGCGTCACTGGAGCCGGCGCTTCCCAAATCCTGCGGGCCGGTTCTACACTCCCAACCCCACCGAGGGCAATCCCGCAGCCCGCGCCGCGAGGGCGACAGAGGCAGCAGCGCGCGGGAACAGCGCGTGCTCCCCGCGCCGCAGCCAATCAGCGCAGCGCCACCGCCTCTGCCTCGCTCCGGGGGCGCTCGCAGCCAATCAGCGCGGCCAGAGCTGCGTGGCGGAAGCGGGGCCTCGGCGGGCGCGCGGCACCATGGCCGGCGGCTGGGCGGGCGCGCTGGGCGCGCTGGGTGAGGGCTGGGGCCGGGTGAGGGAGCGGGGCTCGGGCGGGCGGGGGCTTCTTGAGCTACACGTGGGTTAAAGTTGATTGCTGTCAATGAAAGTGCATGCGTGATGGCCTAGGCGTTTTGCAGAGAAAGATTAAATTTATTTCTGTAACGCTTCGGGTATTTGCTGCTGATCGCTACTGTTTTTCAGATGCTGGTGGTGCAGCAGATAAGATTCATTTAATACCCCAAGACTTTTTTGCAGAGCTGGTAAGTAGGGCGATATATGGGATGGGGAAGGGCTTCGGGCACTCTAGGGAGTGTTTTTATTTAAGCTCTTCTGGTCTTTTGTGTGTTGTAAAGGGAACTTTATGTATGTGGTAGCTTGACTTGACTCACAAAACTGCAAAGAGCAAGGGGTGTGCTTTAAATTTATGTTTTCATCGCAGAAGATTTTAAAAAATCTGGTTTTGTCTATCATCCAGATGATATATCAAGGTAACTTGTCTACAAAACATTTGGCTTGTTTACCGTAGTGTGCACTTGAACAGTTAATATGAAACTGGTGTGTTAATTAGCAATAGTGAGGTAGAAGCTAAAGTCTTGATTTAGCTTATTTTGTTGGATTTGATGGAGTTTTAAAATCAGTCACTTCGATTACTTCATTCTTTACTCTGCACTCTTCACTGTCTTTGTCTCATGTATTAAAATATGCATTAAGAATATCTTCAAACATGTTTTCTGCACAGTGCGAACAAGTAATTCAACATCTGAACCATAAGATCCCAGGTGTAAATACAGCTGAATTGTGTCAGGTAAGTTGGCACACCAGCACTTGTGAGCGAGTATAGTAGCTGTATCTTCTGTTAAGGATAGAATTCCCAAGTTGATGTGGGGTTTCTTGTGTGTGTGTATATACAAAGATGGTTTTACTAATGTGTAATTTATTATTTGTAATTGTTTGAACATTCTGTTTCTAGAGAATTCAAACATCGGGGGTTGAGATTAATATTGGTGACCTGGCAAAAATAGCTAACATTCTTTCATTTCTGTTTAGGTAAGCACAAAATAATTTCCTTTGCACCATATCCTTTTTCCTTCCATCACAACTTAATGGTGATATTGAAAAGTTACATCAAATGTGGGTATAAAATGAACTGATTTGGGAAAAGCGCAAAAGTTTGTAAGTCTCACTACGCAGAAATAACACCTCAGCTTTGTTTGTGTCATTAAAAAATGTAGCTACTTAATATATAGTATCACTTTTTGTAATAAGAAGATAGAGGGGAAATTGTTCCAAGATGCTGTCTGCAAGCTCTAGAATTAGTGGCAAAATAGAGGAAGTTATGCTCCCTTTTAAAGCTAAGTCAGCTGGACCTTTGCCTGGAAAAAATGTGTTTTAAAAACTCCTTGTTTCTTGGAGATTAGAAATCAGCATTTATGCCTGTTTGAAGGACACAGAACTTACAGTATTGTATTCTGCCATGAGTTGAGTTTTTGGGTAGTATTTTTAGTTGATAAATTTTTCTACTTTTAGAAATATAAAATTTTCAAGATCTTGCTTGTTCTTTTAATATCTAGTATCTAAACATTTTATGTAACATTAATATAACTGAGGAAAATATACCAGTAGAAAATTAAAATACTACTTTTCCACCTATAAAATAGAATGCGTGAAGTTATATTTGACCATGCTACTTGGAGACTAACTCACTTTCTCTTGTATTTATGCCTCTTTAAGAGGAGTGAACCTGAATGAATAAACATAGAATAGTTTGGTTTTTTTTTTTTAACTTGTTTCTGTAGAGGAAGTCAAGTGGCAGTTTTCCTCTAGACTGCTGCCTTTGCAGTTGGAGGGTTTATGGCATCATTTACTGTGACCTACAAGCCGTTACTTTTGGTGATACTTAAATTCTCCCTGTTCAGTGTTTAATTAAATTGCCTTGTTTCTAAAATAATAATACTGTTCACCTGCTCTACACACACATCCCTCAATGACTTAGGCCTTCTTCCAGTTGCTACAGCACTTGGAGGCTGTGATTATTTTTGATTTAATGTTGGATGTTGTGTCAGCCTAGCAAAGCTGTGTCTCTGCATATTAAAGTCATGTTGTTTTTGCACATGGATACAAAAGATTAGTAACATTCTGGTAAAATAATAATCACAGGCTGCTGAATTGTTTTAAAGTATACATAAAATAGAAATAAAACCTGGCTATTTGGGGTGAAATGAGGAATTGTATTAAATTTGTGAAGAATGAAATGATGCAGTGATCTCTGGATGTCACTATTCTAGCACAGCAGCCAGAAACAATCTTTCTACAGAAGAACTTGTCACCACCTTGGGCAGTGCCGTCAGCACGCTGCCAAAACATGCAGTTCAAGTTATTCGTCACGTGTGGACTGAGCAGGGCAAAGCCATTGCTGTGTCAGAAGATGCAAGAAATATAGCCACAGTGGGGCAGGTAACTGAATGACAAAGTGCAGTTGGGCTGATGATGAACATTTCAGAAATGTCAGTGTCTCACTGTGGGTGTTGTGTTGTCAGGCAGGCAGTGTTGTCTTGACTGCTGAAAGCTTTCCTGCCTCTGGGTGTATGTACATGTTGCCGAATACCTATCCAGATAAAGCAGCATGTACAATAAAGGTTGTCTGCATGCTGAACAGTTTTCTAATATTGTTGTTTGGATGATAAAGTCACATTTCATACCTTTTTAAAAATTCATGCTTTGTAGTACTCTTAGGGAAGATGAATGACAGTCAGTCTGGCAGACAATTGTATTGGCTTATTATGTAAATCTGTTTTAACTGTAAATTGTTCTTTAAAGTTCATAAAACCAGCACTTGATTGCTTATTCTTTGTCTCCCTTAAATCTAAACATTGATTTTAAAGATAGTTTCTGTCAATTTCCAGCATTCCCTTTTTGATTGAAAAAATAGCAGTCTGTTTACATTTTAAGATTCTTTTTTTTCTGTCAACAGTTTAAAAGAGTATAGAATTAGGAAAAGAGAATCATTTTCTGAGGCCTGATAGTAAGCTTCTAAAGGCCCTTTTTCACAAAAGGCTAAAAATTATAACTTACTTGTCTTAAATGTTTCTGTTACGTACTTTGATTTATCTAAAACGCAGTTATGAAATAGCAATTTTTTTTCCATTATTGCTATTATAAATTACTTGGTTTAGACTTAGAAACTTTGGTTTTGATTTAGAAACTTAAAAAAAAAAGAAGAAAACATGACAAAAAAACCCCATGCATGATATCCAAGCTGGGTGAACTCTGTGGCTTAAGTTCCTCTTACTAAAATTTTAAGAAGAGTGTACTTGACTGTTGATTGTACTTGAGGAAGAAAAACAGATCAAATGAAATAACTGATTGAATTACTTACTTATTCACCATTAAAGGGAAGGGCAGGTGCTTTTGTATTCACAGTAATACCTGAATGTTTATGTTTGCTTTCCATTTGGATAAGAGCTCTACATGTCCTGTATTGTCTGTGAATTATCCCTCCAAGTGAATGGCAATGGGACGGCAGATCTCTCTCTTTGACTCTGTTTCCAATGATTTTTGTCTTTGTAGTTTGTAGATATGAAATGGAAACTGGGAGTTGCCATGAGCTCTGACACCTGCAGGTCTCTGAAGTACCCTTATGTCACAGTGACACTAACAGTGGCAGATCCTTCGGGACAAATAACAGACAAGTCTTTTGAAATGACGATTCCACAGTTCAAGGTCTGTAGTGAGTATTACTTGAATGTTACTCAGTCTCCTAAAAACAGCAGTGCCCCATTGTTGTAAGGGTCATCTGTACACCCTCATGCATATGTTTGTGCTGTTTATTTACTCATACAGTCATGCAAACATGAAGCATTAAATAACTGTTCAAAACACAGAAGCGAAATAATTAGTTCATAGTATTTGGTTCTACATCACCTATCTAAAAATACGAATTTAGCAGTAATTATTCTCTTACGAATAAACTAACAACTGAAGACATAAAATCTTTCTGAGCTTGTCAGCTATCATTCTGCCTTATTAAAAATTGATAAATATTCTTGATCTACGGAACTGTTCACCAGCTTCAAAATCTAAAACTTGGCTTAAGTCTAACACTTGTTAATGATTAGGAATGGAGATCAGTCTGCTCTGTCACCACTGACTCTGAGTTGCTGTGTCTCCATCTATGAATTTATGTAACTTTAATTTTGCATAAACATGGCCCTTGTGTTGTCATGCCTGTTTAAAGGGTCAATACACCTCCTAGAGTACCATACAAACTTAAATAGATGCTTGGAATTTGATTGGCAGAAATTTGAGAAGGATATTCTGAATCCTTGGGTGTTGTGAAATGTTGTATTCATTCTGATTGAAGCCTATTTAATAATTTGTTGTTCAGCTACTTTAGAAAATGAATGCTAGGTTTGAGAAGTCTGGATTATTTCAGCTGGGAGTAGAAACATTCATGTGAGAAGAGATGTTTTTAATATTTTTTTTATGGTGCAAGAGCTACTTTGTATTTTTCTTTCATAGCATCTTTTCCTATTAATTGCAAGCCCATGCTATTAAGGCATCACCTTGGTAGATTTAATGGTTAATGTGTCCAAATGCCAACCAGCCCATAGAAAGAAAAGCAGAAACTTTCAGTTCAAGCTGTACATTGAAAGTGAGAAATACGGATAGTGTTTTTTGTCTAACATGCTAGTTTGAACTGCAGCTTGAGCTTTTCTTCAAGCAACTGAAATTTGTCTCAATTCTTGCTTTTTAGAACTTCTTCAGACAGTTCAAGGAAATGGCATCTGTTCTTGAAACAGTTTGAAGGGAACTTTAATTTACTGTGAAATTTTGGAGAAAGATCAAGCAAACTTTCCGTTCTACACAGGGAATAAAGTGCCATTGTTCAGCAAGGTATGTGTCCTTGTCTTCTGGAGAGGAATTGGTCAGCATCACCTTTGCATTTCTGTGAAGATTTCTGTGCTTTTGATTACTTGAAGCCAACTCTGCAGTGTTTGTAAAAACATGTACAGCTTTGCTCATCCTGGTAGACAAAAGATCAGGATGTATGTGGAGAAGCATCTCTGTAGACTTCTTAATACACACAAGTAAGAAACTACATGTAAGAAACTGCACACTGAACTGTAGTGCCAGAAAGACACCTGATAATGTTGACTGGGAAGATACTGAGAGAAGGGTAAATGCTGTGTTAATATTTTCGTCTGTAAAATTGGAATGTGCTTGGGCTCAACAGTAATATTACATATAAGGAGAATATGAAGTTATGTGTGACAAGCATACAGCTACTCTTGAAGAATAGCATTGTCAGGTAGTTGGTTGCAGGTATTTGCAGATCTGGCTTCCAGTCTCTTAATAACTGGAGAATGTACTTGTCCTAACAGCTTGTTTATTTCAAATACTTATTTCCCACCACCTAGGCTTATAAAGACTGAGTTACTGCATTAAGTTTTTCCAGAGACCTAAAATTTATTCTCTCAAATGAAGCCCAGAGGCTAATTTTACATAAAGGTAGAAAGACAAATTTAATTTGAAAGTATTTTAATGTGTTTCTGCTTTTTCATTTCATCCATTGTTAATCTGTAGCATTCTGCTTGATGTTTTGGTCAGCAGTCTTCTTTCTAATTAAATTAGAATATTGTTGTAGTTGCCTCACTTCAACCTCTGAATTAGAAAAGTCAAGAGGAAACTTGAAAATTCAGGCTGTGGTAGCCAAGCACATCAGAGAAAGGACCACACTAGAAGATTTGTGTGTTGCATTGTAACAGGCAGCCACTGGACTATGTTCTGCATACTTGCCCTAAGAAGGTGTCCTAACCAACAACACTTTGACTTTGATGGTGAAGAATGGGAGCGTTTCTAAAGGGGAGTCATAAATCCAATGTGTTTGCATGCTCTCTTCTTAGTTTTTTTCCTTGAATTTTCCATAAAACAAAACACACACTGCAAATATTGTGGGATGTAATAAAAGCAATACTGTTGCATCTCCAGATGTGCTGGTGGTGTAGTGGAGCAAGTAAATCTGAAGGGAGATAATTCACACTGATAAGCAGAGTGAAGCATATGCTTCAACTTCAGGCTGGTAAAGACTGAGTACCAGCTTTGCTGGGACATATCCTCAAGCCCCTTTAAAATATGAATATCTACCTTTGTAGATCTTCTTTTAAATTAACTTTTTAAAAAGCTGGCTGAAAGTCATTAATACAGGTTATGCTTGCCTTTTTGTGCTATGAAAATAAACTGCAGCACATTGAGCATGCTGCATATGCTGCAATGCTTTCAGGAATGTCCCTCTTTAGGCATTATGCACAATGCATAAAAACAGTACTTGGCATTGATTAGAAGCCGAAGTAAGTGAAGCAGTGTTGGCTTTGACAAAAGTTTTCAGCCACGATCATGGATCTGGATAATACTTTCTTTATGCTGGTTGAAGTCTGAGGTGTTTGCTTTGTGGCGGGGAGAGTGCAGATTGGTCTTTTCTGGGACTCTCCCAGTGGAGTGTCACAAAATGCTCATGGGAGCAGATTTCCCATTTGCCTCTTCCCTTGTCTGTGTGCAAGGGCTCAGGGCTGAACATAGAGCAAATAAATGTGTATGGAAAAGTGATGTGAGCCGCTGATTTTTTTTTTTAATTGTTTTTTAATTTGCAGAAGTTGGAGTGTAAGGCTGCTGTAGCTGGAAAACATTGTCATGCCTTGGCCTAGCGAATTAACTTTTTTACATCAATACAAGAATTCCAGAAAAAAATAACGTTGTTTTTCTTTTTAGTAAAGGTGGAGCCTTACAAATGCTTCCTATGAGTTCTAATGCACATACATTCTTCTTATAGCTGGAAATACTTGTGCCTTCGTTGGAACTGGATGAAAAAGAAGTTTAAATTAATCATGTCTTAACAATTTAGTAGATGTTGGAAGGTAATGAGGAAACTTCCAGTTACCATTTTTGCTTGCTCGATCAGCAAGAGGAGAAAGTTGTCAGCCTTTGTAAAGACTTTAATTTTGTCAAATCAGATAGTCTAGAAGTATTGATGATTTTTTTTTTTTAACATGTCCATGAACTCCAACATGTTGTAATTCTGGCTGGAAGATGCTTGGACATGTAGGCTATACCTGTTTACCATCTTTAGAATTTTCAGAGGAGTTATGATTTAAAGTTGGCTATGTACTCAAACTTTTGAAATGTGTCCTGATCACTATCAGTAGGAATTCCTCTACTGAGTAATGGAAGAATTAAGTACTTAATTAAAAGGAAACCAAACTATAAACTTTACATTTTTCAGGGTAGCAATACTAATATGTCCAAACAAGCTGGTGATTTGTCTGTCTGTATGTGCAGAAATCATATTTTCAAAGAGAATCAGGAGTCCTTGTGTGTTTCTAATTCTAATTGTTGATTAATAGAAATTGTATAACGTGAATATTTTTGTAAGTCCACAGTCATTAAACATGTAGGTAACAAAGACAAAGCTTGTCTGTGTTTGGTTTTAAGCCTACTGCATGCAAGTCTGTCTTGTAAGTACTGTAATGAGTAAAGTTCAAGACTAGACAATGACTAAATTTCTTTTCTTATTAAATTAGGATGAAGTTAGGACATATACAGTCTTCCTCTGTGATGGGGTACCAAGGAATTAATGGCTAACTGTAGGTGGCAAGGACTCTTTGTATCAATTACTTAAAGCTAAACAAAATGTTGTATAGAACAAGGAAAAGAAGACAAAGGACATATGAGATTAATGAAATTTTGCAGGAAGTTACATTCAAGTGATTTTCTTTCCTTAACTGTATTTAGGAGACAAGTAAACATTTTATTTTTTTCAACATTTGTCTAGAACAGGGCAGGAGGAAGGAAGGGGGGTGGGGTCTTGCACAGTCAACAAATCCACGGGAGGGAATAATAATGGAATGTCCTAGCTATGACTATTGTCTTCATCACATGACTTTTTTTTTCTATAAATTTCAAACACACCAGCCCACTTGCAGAAAGCTCTTTTGTAGAAAGATCTTTTATAGAAAGCTCCAGAGAAGAAGAGCAGAAACGGCTGGAGTATGTCTGTGCACTAGAGTTTTATACATTTAGCTTCTGCACACTTTGGCCAAGTAAAAGCATGTCTCTGTTCCTGCTTCCATAAAATTGTACTCCCTTTCTTTAACCACATTTTGAAGGTATGTGACCTCCTTGTTCATGGTCGGCCCACCCCTTTTATTTTTCACCTTCCCCATTTTAAGCCTTTGCACTCTTTTTGAACACTTGAAGACACATTTCCTTGGACCAATTAAAAACAAAAGTAGAGGTGATAAATTGGGGGAAGAATATTTCTTTTTCCTGCTTACCCTGTTTGAATGTTTTATTACCCTCTTAGCTGTAGGTATAATGAGAGGGTAATTTCCACTCCTTTGCAGAGGCATGCAGGGTGGTTCTCATAAGACCTTGTGGGTACTAAAATAACACAAAAATTTGATCTGCCTGCAGAAAAAAACTGCTGCATCTCTGAAAAACCTCTACTACTGGCCAGGGGGCATGGTAGGGGAAACACTTAAAACTGAGCAGCCTGTACCATGTCCGAGACTCGCTGATTGATCATGGGAGGGCTCCTTTCCCAGACAGATTTTTAGTACAGTTACATACTTGTTGGCTGGGCTGATAACTTGCTGGGCATTCGTTTCATTAGGAAGCTGGATTGGTGCAGGTCAGTCCCTGACCCGAGTGCCTTGACCTCAGCTTGCGTGGTATGCAGTTGCAGTCCTTCCTTCCTGAGGCTCAGCCAGCTTGTAACTGGATTTGCTTGTCACTGTGGAATTTTGGCCAAATACTTCCTTTACTTTTGCTTTTATTGTACAGCACTGTCCATACTTATTCATATAGAGTAAGTATGGTTTAACCCCAGCTGACAATCAAGCACCACACAGCTGCTTGCTCAGTCCCCTTCCATGGAATGAGGGGGAGAATCGGAACAGTAATAGTGAGAAAACTCTTGGGTTGAGATGAAGAAAGTCCAGTAGGTAAAACAGAAGCTACACAGGCAAGCAAAGCAAACCAAAGAATTAATTCACCACTTTCCATGGACAGGCAGGTGTTCAGCCATCCCTAGGGAAGTAGGGCACCATCCCCATGTAACAGATCTAGAAACAACATCACTCCAACTGTTTCCCCCTTCTTCCCTCCACTTTCTATACTGTGCATGATGCCATATGGTGTTGAATATCCCTCAGGGCAGTTAGGATCAGCTGCACCCCCAGCCCCTTTGCTGGTGGGGTGCCTTGGCTCTGTGTAAGCACTACTCAGAAACAGCAGAGACATCTCTAATATTATCAACAATGTTTCCAGCACAAATCTAAAACGTAGCCCCATTCTAGCTCCTGTAAAGAAACTAATTATACCACAGCCAAAACCAGCACACAAGGAAGCAGACAAGTCAGAAAGATGATGCTTAACACTCCTCATACCCAGTCCTGGGTGCTTGGAAAGACTTCCTGATTCTTGTTTCCAAGGCTTTTCTGAGGGAAGGTGGAAAAATGACCTGGCATGTAGCTGAGTTACTGGTATGTGTCTCTTAAGTATGGATGACTTTGTGTCATTGAGGAAGGAAGGAAGCTGAGATTGCTGTTCTTCTCCGTGAAGGCTTATTTTAGTATTTCTGGGTTTCCTCTTCCCTATGACTGCATTTACTAGCTGTGGCTGATTACAAAGCTGCCCAACTTCGAGTACACTTTCTGTTTGATAGATGTGCCACAGTTTCCAAATACTCTGTCAGTGTCTACATATATTGTTACATTTATCTAAATTGGAAGTTTCAATGTCAGTTTTGTACTTCATATAATGAGCTTTGGAAAAGTAAGGAAAATTTATTATTTAATACAATAAATCTCTGTGCTAGATAGAAATGCCAGAGGACTTTGTCATGACCTCGGTCACCAGGTGGCACTGCTACATACAGTCTTGCCTCACAGCAATCCTTTGAAAGTACGTCTTGCGATGGGATAAGGACTTCTGGTTTTCTCCCCTCTGTAGCTTGGATCTGGAACTGTACAAGTTCATGTCACTATAACTTCCAGCCCACTTCTTACATTGTAAGGAAACAATCTAACTTCTCTGTGAATTATTAAAAAGATGAGGACAAAGATTTCCAGTTACATAAAAAACATTTAGCATTTTAATGATAACAGAATACACACCATACATTGCATCTTTGCAGCAGTTTTGATCGGTAACTTAATTATATTAACATTTCTGCATTATGATTTGCTCTTTAAGTAATACCATATTGCATTTGGGGCCTATTCTCATATTACTTCTTTCCCTGTTTATACATCTCTCAAGGAGATTATTCTAGATCTGTATCTTGATTATAGAAAAAACATTTGCATTTCTCTATCCAAGGTTTTCATGCAGTTTGACCACTCTAAAATCCTTTTTCCATATTCTGGTGTGCAGTCTAGTTACCAGTGTCTTCATGCAACATTTTGGAATACACTTCTCTGCCACTGAAAGTGGCCCAGGTGTTTAATTCCCTGGTGAATTACCTCTGAATCTGAAAAGGCATGTTCAGATGTTCTTGGTGAAGCTGAAAAGAATTTTTCTGTTCCCCATGAATGTCATCACCGCTGAGTCTTTGGCAGTTTACAAGAGTTTGTAAATAAATATTCATCTGAGAGCTTGCCCAAATTGAAGCACGACAGGCTTCCCTCCCAGTGATGCTTCTGAACTGGGAAATCCTGGATGCTGCAACCACACATGAAGCTTGAGAAGGGTGCTAAAGTTTACATTTAAGTTGAGAAATGTAAGTGTGTGTCTGGCATGAATCACTGGTGTGCTGTGCCACGCTGCTTCTCGCAGTTGGGAATGTGGGGAGATGAGAGATGCTCAGCAGTCAGCAGAGTCAAGACAACAGATGTTGATTTACCTAGGAGAGTGTCAAGGACGATGAGAAAGAGGATTAAGGGGTTCCCATCTGTTCTTTTTTTATGTTAGCAGCTACACTGGCACCATTCTTGATACTGTGTTGGGTCTACCAGTGCCCTGTTGTTCATGCTAAGCTGCACCTTCTCTTACCACACATACAGTACAAAGTGGAGAAGCTGCAGGAACACTTTAATAATGGTACGCTTGGAATCATAACAGTGTTTGCATTTCCTCTTGAAGAGACATGATTTGTGCCCTCTGAAGTGCTCTTCTCTTCCAAAGCATCTCTCTTCCGTGTTATTCCTGCATGCTACTACAGGTTTCCTAACCTTTCTAGCCTGTGGTTCATTTGTAATTTGATAATTTTGTAATATGTTTGTGAAATAATATCAGTATGTTCCTTTTAGCTTTGACAATGACAAGAAATTCTGTCTTGGTTTCCATTGCTAGAGAGTTGGAGTGGACCAGGATCCCTTTTAAATCACAAATGGGGTAGATGTAGTAGGCATTGTCAGCAAGAGAAGAAGACTCCAGCAGTTGCAGTACTTCATCTCTTCTTCCTCGTTTTTTTCTCTTATTTGTGTGTTACTGTTACTGCAGCGGCTGGGGAATAGTAGAGAAGAAAATGGCTTCTTTTTATAAAAGCAGAAATAATTGGGAATAGGGAAGTCCTTGTTGCAGAAGTTGCTCTTTCTCTTGCAGTAACTAGCTTTGCAGCTGATCTGAGCTGCTGACAGCCACCAAACTCTGTATTACCTCAACAGTAGGAGTTCTGGTAAGCTGATGTGACACGCTTTTGGGGGGCAGGGACCTTATTTAAAAAAAAAGCAAAAAAACCCAAAAACTAACAAATTTCAAATGTTTCCACGTGGAAGAATGCTATGATCACACAGGACTCCAGATTAAAACTTAGTTTTAAATAAAATGCATTGTGGTTCTTCACTGGATTCAAAGTCTTCTGTGCTGGAAAGTTTCATGGGATGACTGTGATATGAAAAAATGACTTAAGTAAGAATCTTTCCACAACCAAATTTCTCTTCTTTGAAGAGAAATGCAATAACTCAATGCATTGTCTCTCTTAATCAGTGCTACATTAAAGAGAATAACAATACACTGAACATAGACATAAAATGTGGCAGGTTGTTTTAAGTTCTAGAAATTTTGATAAAATTTCTAGCTAGGGATTATTCTCTTATGAACTTTGCTCATTCCAGTTCCCCTAAATCTGTTTTGGATTGAGTTTTATTGGAAAAACAAATTCTAATCTGTCATTACGATCAAAAAAGATTAGTGTCATTTAAGAAGAAAGCACCAAAACCAATCATTAGTGTCATTTAAGAAGAAAACACCAGAACCAGTCCACCTCTTATCAGATTAGTTTTTCATCATTTTTATTGTTTACAAATTGCAGCAAGTATCCCCTGATGTTGACATATCTCTACAAGACCAATATGTCTTACTCAAAATTTTGGCATTGCGTATTAAACTACTGTAATCTTTATACTGCAAATCCTGCAAAATATACAATTTTCCTTATTTCTAGTGAGACTTTTTATGTACTTTAAAAGAGGAGGCACCAGAGTTTCTCTAGCAGCTAAAGCTTAAAGCCCTGGTAATATGTCCAATCTACTGAACTTACTTTCTAGTACTTCAATTATATTTCCAGGAGTTATTTCATTACAGTCTTCAAATAAGATGGGGTAGTTTAAATTAATTAAATGGTTTTTAAAGTAAAAATGCCTATATTTCGGATCTTACAAAAAGGTGATCTGAAAGTAAAATAAAGTTTGACTAGTTTAAACTAAGGCAAATATGGAAATGGACCTTGAATTCCCAGACAGCTAAGTGAGATGATTCTTAGAAAAGCAATTGAATCAGAAGCAATTCCAGCTACAGGGCATATTACTGAAATGATAGTCCAAGGTGACTGAAGTTATGCATAAATTATGGGATTAAAAAGTCACCCCTACAGCTCTTCTAATAATTTAATTTTTTTCTACAATTAAAATTGTGGCTAGAAAGCTTAAGGGGATAGATAATTACTAGCAATTAACAGTCTGATCATATGAGATGCTGAGGTCTCTCTGCTGCTTAAGAAGTTACTGAGAGCTGTGGTTGCTTACCATTTTGCAGGTATCTTTTAACACTGAATATGAACTGAAGATCCAGATATGATATATGAAATGGCTGCTGTGGTGCCATGTGCAGAAACAGCATACATTATCAAAGTATGGTCTTAGTGAACTAAACATACTTCCTCTAATAAACAGAATGAAAATATATTCTCCATTTTATTTGGAAAAATAACCTTTACATGTAATACTCCACTGATAAGCATGTCAAATCCAAAATGTTCAGAGGCACTTACATTTAGTTATCTTTATCTGTGTTTGGTCACTTCAATAGTATGCCTTAATTTAAGAGGTTTTGCATCTTATGTCTGTGTATGAAACAAAAAACAATGGCAAGTTATCAACAATTCAAAAAAGTCTGACTTTGTGTGTGGTTGGTTTTACTTGACCAACTAAACATGCACTTGCAGCAATTATTGCCCATACTACTTTATGTACTTCAGATCTTCCAGCAGAGTGTTTCCTTCGGAATTTAGTTTGTTTCAAGAAACTTGGCCAATGCTAATGCTAAGGATAATAATAAAAAAGGAATTGTTAAAAAATTGTGGCTTCTCACCAGAGACACTGTCTGTCATGTCTCTGGCATTGATCATGCATTTACACTTCTGTTTGGGATGACCTGAAGAGAAACTGTTCTTTCATCAAGAACAGACATATGTTTTCAAAGCTCTGTTGACAAGGGCTATGGAAAGTTGCTTTCTTCTCTGTCCCAAAATTTTTGATTCCCATTAACTGAGCTCTGAGGATTATGTATTTTACGCTAATTCCTAACTATATTGCACAAAGAATTAGAGAAAGATACTTTTTTTATCATTATAGTTTAAACACTAGAAATTACATGAGAGGCATGTCAGATGTCATGGGCAAAGGAATGCTGTGCTCAATATGAGAGAAATTAGGAATTTTTAACTGAAAGGTACATGAAATTTTACAACAGGAAAGAAATGAGAAAATGGGACCAATTTCAAGAATAAAAGTTATATAACAAAACTTCCTACCAAAACACTGTTAATGAGTTGGGAGGATAAAAAGTGTTAGGCAGATTAAAGGATAAGAAATGATGAAGTAAATGGATAAAAGTAATGGACAGCTAAAAGGGATTACTACTAAGAATCGATTCAGAGACATAAAAAGCTGAAGTAAGAAGAATGCATGAAAACTTTGGATTAACATCTGAGAATTTGATTTTGAATGTAGTTAAAATATTAGTGGTAGCATTTAGGTAGATTAATTTCATCTTCTAAGGGATTTGTATAAAGAATTCAGTAATAAAAATAAATTAAGTCAAAACAACCAGATCTCATGCCATATTAAACAAATCACCCAGCAGAAGGAAAAACCAAATAGCTTTACAAAACAGGCACACTGGTGACAATTGAAGATTTTCACATTAATTTTTCACATTTTAGAATTTCATTTCTCCCTGATAATTTGCAATAATTGAGGTGCATGCTTATCAGCTGAAAACACAGCTCTGTAATATGTTCAAGTGAAGACTTCTCGTTCCATATTTATGATGTGAGAACATCAAGCGATCTGTGATTGCTTAAAAGAATTTCAGCCTTTTTTTTTATCTTAATATATTTGCATGATTGTCTTCAAGTTTCCTGATTATTTTTAATTATTTGTACCGCCATAGCACCTAAAAGTTTAGGTGGCTGTCCACAAACTGGTTTTGGTGGGTCACATACAAACATAAAACAAAAGGGATCTAGTAGTCTCAGAGATGGTGTTGGTAAGCAGCTGCAGCTATTCAGTCTGCTGCCTTCCCCTTAGGCTGCTTCATTGGAGCCATTTAATGATTATCCCATCTGAAACCATTGCAAAAGAACGCATGAGGGGGTTTTGCTGCTGCTCTAGTGCTAGCCCAGTGTTTAGTTCACTTCCCAGGTAGGTTAAATTGGTCTTTGCGCTCAAGTGACTGAATTGCAGCTTCACGCTCTAGATGAATCATCCAACCAAGCATACCCAGAAGGGGCGAGTAGTCTCGCTGCCCTCTTCACCCCTGAGCAGGCATTCCTCCTTCCTTTATGCCAACAGTGCTCTCTCCACAAGCGCTGTCACTTAAATTAGAGGCGGCTCACAGAACTGAACTGGCAGAAAAGGAGCAGCTCACTGCAGCATTAAACCAGTGCCAGCGCTGCTGCCAGAAACCAAATAGCTCTTCCAGGTGCACTGTTAAGAGGCTCACAAATTGTCATCCTGCATTGCTGGAGCACAAAATCTTAAATGCCATTCTCAGCCAAAGGGTTAATACTAACTACGGAATAAGGGACAAGAAAATTTTTAGGTTTGTGATCCACAAAAGTTGGCCATTATTCTTCTAATTACCCTGGTTGAAAAATCTGCTGTACAACAATGCAGTTCAGATGATCAAGCGTGTGAAAATAGTGAGTTTGGGAAAGCAATTCCAGTCTGGCTTGAACTGGTACCACTGTAGCACATATTAACGCTGGTGGTCAGCCTGCATAAGACTTTTTGCATTAGCTCCCCTGTCCTAAGGGACATTGTAGGGTGTACCTTAAAGTTTGTAGGGTGCCATGAGAGAAGATATATTTGAGGTCTTACCAAACAACAATATTAAATTGAAAATTACAACTGATAAATCAGAATGCATAAACTAGATGGTTAAACTGGGGAAAAAAAAACCAACAAAAAAAAACCAACCAAAACCTAGAGCAAAATTGTTTGCTCAGGAAATGAGCAGAGTGGTTTGTAACAGTATGAAAATACCGCAAATGTGACAGTTTTTGTCAGTTCAGACTGCTGTGGGCTGTGACCGGAGTGCTACATGACCCTTCTCTGCACAAATAAGCATGCAGTCTCAAATTACATAGAGCAGCTCTTCAGCTCAAGCTACAGATTTTTTATTTGTAGGCAGAGTTAAAACGATGGCCATAACAACGTGTACTGGGAGTTATCGCCGCTGTTGCTACAGATTGAAACGGGGACAGTCGCTACAATTGGCAATTACCGAAAGGATACGGATGCTGTATGGCTGGCAAAGCTGTGTCCAGCTACCTTCCCAGGCAGAGAAGACTAGTTACCAACATCTACAGCAGGTGGCGGATTTATCGTTGACAAGAGATGTTATCGCGATAGCGACACGGAAAACCCCCACAATTACAAACTCAAGCAGGCAACACAAGCTTAGGAAAAAAAGAAAAATTAAAATCAGCCATAACGAAACTCTTGACTCGGCAGAGCGGGAGGACGCTGCTGTAGCTCGGTCGCGGTACGGCTGGTTCTCCTCGCGGGGACGGTGGCGGCC